>JAQZBX010042204.1:0-22083 GCA_029593785.1 Cabassous unicinctus | reverse complement strand
TAGATACTGTCTCCAATAACAATGTGGTATATATCTTTACTTGCTACAGGTTTATCTATTTTTTAATAAAATTCAAGGAGGGGATTCCATTTTCAAGGACAGATGGGTGAATCACAGTTATAACTTTTAATTTCTAATTTTAAAATTATTATGCCACAGCTCAAGGCCACTGCAATTGGACTTTTGCTTATGTGACAGTGATACTTCCAGAGATTTTGAAAGAAACTACCTAGAAGGTATTAAGTTGGGATTCTTGAACTTGCCAGAAAGTGGACTAAATGACAAAAAAAAATGACAAGAACTTCTCACTTAGAATGGAAAGTGAACACGGAAATAAAATAAAATTCCAGTAAACCATAATCATACTACAAACCCATTCAATGGAGAAACATTTTCCCCCAAAGATGTGACTTTTGCTCTTTGTTTTTCTCTCTCCATTTTTTTTTCTTTCTGTTATTTTTGAGGTTGCGAAAATTTTCTGAAGGCTTTCTGAGATTGTCACCCAGGAGTCCACTACTTAAAATACTGAACCCATTGAAGTCTAATGAAATTACTGCAGTTTCAGGATTTCGCACATTAGTAAACAATGGGAAATACTTAGAATATATAGTGCCTTTTCTTTTCCTTTGAAAGCTAGATAACCTCATTGTTGTTTAATGCATGCCACAGATTTACACTTCACCCTTAGGCATAATATTGAAATTATATCTCAAAATTGATAGGAGAAAAGTGTTTCACCTTTTAGTATTCACGTTGCTGTTCATGGTAAGCAAAAGACTTCGGCATTTATTACAATTGCATTTAATTATTTGCAATATTATTGTTATTAAATGTCCATGCTAATATATTTTATTCTATGTGTGGATAAAGATTGCATGTATTTTGTTCATTGCTGTACTCCAGGCTCCCATTAGCATGATAGAATTATAAAAAAATCAATATATAATTATAGAAGGAATGATTTTGTAAATAAATCAACAGGTTAAAAAATTTTAGTGTATCATGGATATTAGGCTACCCGTTGAAATTATCAACTCCACAGAAGACATGGGACGTTAAAACATCACATAATGTAGCCTCCTGTTCCTTTTTAGTGATAAGGCTGCAAAGACCACGTGCTTAGTGCTGTTCTTACTTTGCTTTCTTGCAATTCTCTTGGGAAATTTGCTCATTCTGCTCACCAGGGTGGGCAGTGGCCTCAGTAAGCAAACCATTTATCTTGATGGTTATGGCCTATGACTGCTATGCAGTCATCTGCAGACCCTTTCATTATCATCATGAGCAGGCAGGTGTGCTATGTCCTGATGATGGCCTCTGTTACCACAGCATTTATCCATTCACTCATACATGTATTGATTATCATAGAACTGCCCTTCTGTAACCCCAATCAGAAAGACCACTCCTCCTGCTGAAACTGCTAAAGCTGAACTGCACCAATGCTATTTTGTGTGCTATTATGATCATTGCACCACAGGAGTGATGTCCATTTTGACCTTTGTTGCCTTGGCAATTTCCTACATCATCATCCGGTCCACCCTGAGGACCCGCTCATCTGATGGCGCCAAAAAGCCCTCTCCACCTGCAGCTCGCACATCACTTTGTTGCTCATGCTCTTCTTGCCCCTCATCTTTTTCTATGTACCCATGGCTGATTCTGTCAGTGACGACAAGGTGTTTGCTCTATTTTACACCGTGACCGACCCCATGTTCAACCCCCTCATCTACATGCTGAGAAACACAGATATGAAGAACGCCGTGAGGACAGCGTGGTGTGGAGATAAGCTGTTTGAAGGGAAATGATGCCTCTCCTATCTGAGTCCTTTGACCCATCTTGCTGTTTACACAGAATCATTAATGTTGGTAAAGGCTGCTTATTCAAAAAGATTCTGTGCTTCCATCAAAAGCTGCAAGCTTCAAAGATAGAAGAGCTTGTCATCCACTCTTATTCTGTTACTTTTCTTCTCTGAGCCTGTGTACAAAGGCAATATATCAAATGATCTTGTCCCTTTTAACTCTGATATTTTCCAACTTATTTTGTTCTTCATGATCCCAGACATAATGGGCTCAATAAAGATAACAGCAGATCAAGTTAGAGTCTAGTTTTGATGTAGAAACTGTGTTGATTACCTCCTGGTTATCTTATTCAGGAAGGTAAAGATCAATGGAGATGTCTAGTGTTATGGGAACTAATGGATGGGCAAGTGTTAAATTTAGCATTTATTTTAAGAAGACTGTTTTTGATGCATATGTAGGCCACATTTTCCAGTAATGAATTAAATTTGCCAATTGTGAGAAATTCCCTATTTGGTTTCTTTGAAAAGGCAACAAACCTTTCAGGATTCTGTTTGAGCATGGCTTGTGTTTAACTTTTGTTAACTCTCTTCCTATAATTTATCAACAAAGGAAAGGTGAAATGTAATCTACCCAAGCATGGTTAATATATAGGTTAATCATGGAAGAAATAATGGAAGGGAAGCTGGCAGTACACTTATGTATTTAGAATTTGGCCTTTATGTATATAATAAAAGTTATGTGCTGTCCCTTATGCCCATTCTCAATAGAATGACTTTTTCACTGCTCCTTGAAAACTACCTCATACTACATATACAGTAAGCTTTATAAATTTATGAACATATATCACAACCCCCACTTCCATAATTTGACCCTACCATTCTTGGACCATTCGTTTCAATAAAACTGTGTAACAATACATTCAAATACTCATGGCTTGTTCAACAAGCATTTAATTCTAAATTAAAAGTAGTTCATCTAATCCAGGTTGGATTTACTTGGGCTTAATTCCATGCTTCAGGTTGGATTCAGGTATACTCCATGTTACTCTCATTCTTCTTGTGCAGAAAGGTGTTTTATCTTATTCTTTTCAGCTCATATTGTCTTCAAAGATATAGAAGAACTGGGATACCAGAATACTGAGAAAATGACGAATGCTCAATCATGTACTTAAAAAAAAGAAAACTAACTTTCTGAAGACTGTGACATGTAAGAAATGTTTTAATCTCTTGAATATGTTTAAATAAATAAAAGGGAAGCTATGTGGAGAAATATGGAAGTTATTTTTACACATTCTTTTCAGCACTGCGTAAAAATGTGTCTAAAATATTTTATGTTCCAAAGGACAGAAGTATAACCACTAGTTCTAAGATACAGGGAGACATATTTTCATTGTTTTGCACTAGGAAACAAATCCATCTGAAGAATGAGAAGTAGTACCATTTATTTTCATCAATGAACCATCTGTTTCACAAAGTCACATCCCCCATCTTGTGTCAGCAGGGTTAGAAAGGTAAAAAGTGGCAACCAACATTGTAGTCATATACCCTATGGAATAAATTGGTGTTGTTAACCAAATTTGCCCCTACCAAAAGTGGGGAGTCTGAGTTCTCATCTTTTTTGGTCATCTTAAAAAACTAAGAGCAGACTCTCTGAGAGCTTCTGATGGGGACTGACTTAGAAACTTTTGTGAATATGGATAAGCTCATTAAGTTACTCGTGGAAACTTGAGTGCTAGTTCACATGCTCCCCTTCTCAGCTTTTGAGAATCAACAGTATGTCAGCTTTTACCTTCTTAGGGACTTCAGACTTGTCATATCACTAATATTTTATCACCTTATATTCAAACATTTAATGTAAAGGAAAATAGGAAATCATATTGTGGAAACACAGAGCAGATGGTAGTATATATCCAAAGTGAGGATCTTTCAATTCCACTGACTCACAGACTTCTTAAGCTCTAAGAACATCAAATGTCTTGTCCCAATGTTACCAAATCCAAGTTTCCTGAGCAGTGACCATTGGCTTCCTAAAACTCATTTTAGGAGCTTTTCAAAAATGCAGATTATTATATGAGTCTTAACCTTGGCCCTCTCAAACAGAATCTCTTGGACTAAATTCTGTTATTTGCTCAGAAATCTGTCAAAGTGATTCCAGTTATCAGCTAAGCTTGAGAAACATTAATCTAGTTTTCATTTTTAAGTTAAGGAAATGGAAGACCACTGGCACCCAGTGAGTATATGTCAATGCTGAGACAATAACCATGGATTTGTATGATCCTTGGGCAAAATGTCTTGATTTCTTTATTATAACTTCTTTTTTTTATATATAGTCAGTAGTAGTATTTTTATTTTTTTATTTATTTTATATTTTAAAAGATGCTTAGGTTACATAAATGTTACACAAAAATTACAGGGATTTCCATGTTCCCCACCTCCCACACCTCCCATAACATGCCACATAAACATATTTCATTAGTGTGGCACATCACCTGCAATGGATATACACATCCTGGGGCTTTGCCACTAAGCATGGACGATAGTTCACATCGTAGACCACACTCTCTCCCACACAGTTCTACATGTTATATGCTGATGTAAAATGGTCTGTATAGCCACCGCCTTTCTAGTGAAGCAGGCAGCATGTCAGTCTCATTAATCTGAAGGTATTGAGTTCTTTATTATAATTTCTAACCCAGGTTTCTTGCTGCTTTTAATCTTTCCTATCTTTAAGTCTGTCGTTGTGGCAACATCAACAAGCATTTCTAAAGCCTTATTTATGTGTAGTCCTTAATGTGAGTAATGTTTACATATACACATAAGCACAAAGACACACCACGCATACCACACTGATAACCACTGGCACAGTAACTGGATAATCTGGTGGAAAAGACTATGGGAAAATTGCAGAGGGATAGTCAATGATATAGTCACCTGTTAAAAGAAAAAAAGGCCCAGATTGTGTTTCTACATTGCATTCTTTATTTGTGCATATCTCAGGGTATAACTCAGGGGATTTAACACAGTGGTGATAATGGTGTAAAAGACAACCACCAACTTATCCTCTGAAAATGTAGTATTAGGGCACATGTACATGAAAATACAAGGTCCAAAAAAGATGATGACCACAGCAATGTGGGATACACAGGTAGACAGAGCTTTGCACCTGCTCTCCACTGACAGCCTTCTCAGGGACATCACAATGACAGAATAGGAGATTGGAAAGATAACAAATCTCCCAGAGAAATGGTACCACTGTTGGCTGTCATGACAACACCAACAACATATGTATCTGTGCAGGGAAGTTTCAGCACAGGTTAGACATCACAAAAGTAGTGATCAATCTCATTGGGTCTGCAAAAGGGTAGCTGGACCACCAGAGCCTCCTGGATACTGGAGTGTAAGCACCCACTCATCCATGTCCTGAGCAACATTTTATTGCATCTCCTGGTCCATGATGGTCATACAGTGTAGGGGTTTACACATGGCCACATAATGATCATAGGCCATTATGATAAGAATGGAGATCTCAGTACAGCCAAAGAAATGTGTCCCAAAGACTTGAGAAACACATCCCACATAAGAGATAGCTTTTCTCTTGGCTAATAAGTATTCTAAACTACTCACATTGACACATTCATTGCAGTGCTTGCTGCAAGGGAGGCATACAAAGTTGTTTTGACTAAAGTATGCTGTGAAAAAGTAACAGTATTAAACAATCAAATGGTCATCATTGATAGGCTTCTTAAATAAATGATATCTCCTTCATTCATTGTGTTGGAAGGGCACAGTGAGAATGGAGAGAAAAGAAAAACAAAAAACAAATACAATTCCAATTGATTGAACTGGTAAAAACAAGCTCCTTAAGATCCAGATGGCACCTGACTGTCATTTTATTAGGGTTTTCCTTCAAGTGAACCTATTACATTGCCTCCCAATTTCTCTCCAACTGTTGAGTGGTCCTTAATATCATCCAAGCATTAAAGTCAGTCACTAAAATTTTACTTAATGGCTATTTGAGCATTTCAAATATCACATTTTAATTTTGCCTGTGAAAAAGAAGGAATAAATAATGTATTGGTCCTTTGTGAAAGAAAACCTGAACAACATTTTTAAACCCTTCCATACACAATACCCATGGGTACAAAAATCAATAGGGGTGGAAAATGAGAAAATATTCCAAGAGCTGTATTCATCAAATTATCTGTAAGCATTTACATTTTTTCAGTCACTCCACATTCATGCCCTATGATCTAAAACTTCATGAAAGTGTACTCTACTGTTGAAAAGTATATCATAATTCTGTTTAAGATTTCTATTAGAAGTGAAAAAAATTATGAATTTAACAATCTTAACTGTACTGAGTGTTTCTCCATTGGACAGCAATAGTATGCATGCTAGCAAGAAATGTAAATGCTTGAAGTACTCTACAAAATAATGCGAAGAAACGGTAAACAGTTATAAACAATAAGAAAACCCATTGTAATGCAAAGACCTTAATTTATAGACAAGGCTTCCAATATGAGCCAGCACAGGACACACCTTTAGCACAGGAATTTGGTAAATCATGCATGGATGCACAGATTTTAAAAAATGATGCATTGTTTTACAGTTTTGTATTTAAAATTTACTTTGTCTGATATTAGTGTAGCCCCTCCAGCTTTTTTGGTTTACTGTTTGCCTGGAATATCTTTTTCTAACCTTTCATTTTCAGTCTATTTGTGTCCTTGCTTCTAATGTGAGTCTCTTGTAGAAAACATATAGATGAATCATATTTTTAATTCATTCTGCCAGTCTGTGTCTTTTGATTGGGGATTTCAATCCATTAACATTTTGTTATTACTGTAAAGGTAGTACTCTTTTTGTTATTTTATCCTTTGGCTTTTTAGTTCCTCTTGCTGATCATCTTCATTTTTACACTCTTCTCCAAGACTCTCTCACCTGTCATTTCCTTTCAGGTTGTAACACAAACTTTAGTATTTTTTGTAAGTCCAGTCTCTTTGGGATGAAATCTCTCAGTTTTTGTTTATCTATGAAGACATTAAACTCACCCTCATTTTTGAAGGACAGTTTTGTTGGATAAAGAATTCTTGGCTGGCAGTTATTTTCTTACAGTGTCTTAAATATATCATACCACTCTATTTTCACCTCCATGATTTCTGATGACAAATTGGCACGTTGTCTTATTGAGCATTCCTTGTATATGAGGCATTACTTTTCTTTTGCTGCTTTCAGAATCCCCTCTTTGTTTCTGGCATTTGACATTCTGAACAGTAGTTGTCTAGGAGTTGGTCTCTTTAGATGTATTCTGTCTGGTATGCATTGTCTTTCCATATTTGTGAATATTAATATCTATGTCTTTCATAAGGGATGGAAATTTTCAGCCATTATTTATTCAAAGATTCTTTCCGCACCTTTTCTTTTCTTCTTCTGGGACACCCATAACATGTAAGTTTGTGCTTTTCACACTGTTATTCAATTCCCTGAAATCCTGTTTAAATTTTTCCATACTTTTCACTCTCCTCCTGTCTTTTCAAATGCAGATGCTCTATCCTCTGATTCACTTATTCTTTGTTCTGCCATTTCAAATCTGCTCTCAAGTGCCTTTAATGTCTTTTTAATCTTATCCATTGTGTTTCATTCCCATAAGGTATGTTACTTTTCTTTGCAAACTTTCAAATTTTTCTTAATGCTCACAATGTGGCTTCTAAATATCTTTTTATCTCTTTAGCCATATTTTCCTTCAATTCCTTGAATGGATTTGGGAGATTTGTTTGAATATCACTGATAAGTTGTTTTAAATACTGTATGTCATCAGGATTTTTAATTTGCTCCTTTGGTTGGGCCATCTCTTCCTGTTTCTAAGTATGGCTTGTAATTTTTGGTGATGTCTAGGCATCTGTTTATGCTTCCTACTTTATTCTGATGGTCAATTTCTCTCTCTTGCCTACTGGTTTTAGAGATGAATGTTTATGTTCCACTGCTTTTCTTTGCTTTTTGATTCAACTTATTCTGAATTTTTAAATTGCCTTGTTTAAGCTATCAAAACAGGGTCAAAGGCACACAAATGGGGCAACAACCAGATCCAAAGGGGCCTGGGGATAGGGACAGGAGAGACTTGAAAAAATCTTTTTTTTTTCCCTCTTCACTTTCCTTACGTGCCAGCAGATGGTGCTCTTCAGGAAACCTTTCCACAGAGGTGATTTTCCAACCTCCACTGGCTGTTCTTGAGCCAGTTAGAACCATGATTCAAAGTTCGGCCTTGCTGTTAAAACTCTGTCACTGAACAGAAATCACACTCAGCTCTCTGCCACAACTTCCCTCTTTCCAGGTAGGAAGATATTGTCTCTCCTCTCAGTTGGCCACCATAAGTCATGGGTTTTATAGAGGCTATTTAACTTGAGGGCCAGGGATGGGGGCCGTACCCAGCTGAGGGACCAGTAACTCACAGTTTTTATTTGGTTCATTTCATCTCTCTGTCCCCACTCCCTCCTAGACAATGTGTGCAGTACTCTCCTGGTCTGCAGATACCCAAAACAGCTCCTTTGGACAGCTTCTCCCCTTCTGCTGTTTTGGTAAGTGAGGTGATCCCTGCTGTCCTACACTAATGCCAGATTCCCGGAACTCCTCTGATTGAGCTCTTTAATTGTACTTATTTGTCAGACTGGAAAGTTCACAAAAGAAAAATTAAGGTGAAAAGAAATAATGTTTTGAATAAACTATGAATGTAAAATGACAATAACTATAGACATAGAATAACTGAAAAGCTAATAATGAAATACTGTCAGGAATTTGATTTTATAAAATTGTAAACTTAGATGAAATGAATGACTTCCTAAAAATATTTAGTGCACCTGAAGTTACTCACAAAGACATGGAATGCCTGGATAGATCTCTAGTTATTAAGGAAATTATTTCAGTAAATAAAATCTTTCTATCATGAAAACTTCTCATCTAGATTGATTTTATAGTTGCATCCTTTCAAAATTTAGAGTATTTCAATGCTAAATAACTTTATCAGATAATAACAAAAGAAGTACTATTTTATTTATTGTATGAGGCCACTATATCTTTTTTTTTTTCAACAACTCTATACATTTTTAATGAACACTTTTTCAATACATTCTTTCATTCAACAAATACTGCCTGTATGTTCACCATGTACCAGGCGTTCTGCTGAGTATTGGGAGGGTGACCACAAAAATCATCAAAATGGAGTGACTTCTGAGGATTGAGGATGCTAAAAATAAATTACGTATATATATTTAAAATTTTAGCTGCAAATTGTTTTATTGTGTTAAATAATTATAAAAATTCCATTAAAAACTATTTTCAATAAAATTCTAATGATACTTTTTTAATAAATGAAAAGCCCAGGGCCCATGCTAAAAGAGACAAGACTCCAGGTTGTCGGAAACCAGAACAAGAGTCACCATAGACCTTGGGAATGTGGCAGCAGGAATAAGACAGAGGTGCTGTCCACCCTCACTGACTATGGGACCACTAGAATGATTTTCATTTCAACCAGAATTTTTGGAAAATGAAATCTAGATATAGCTCCATTCCTGCTCCCAAATATTTATGTTTGCCTGTGGATGCTGGCTTTTTTTGTTTGTTTGTTTGCTTTTATGTTTTTTACTATAACGTAGAGGTTACAAGCACCAGCTCTGGAGTCAGATTGCCTGGATTTGTTCCTGGTTCCACAATTTACAATCTCTGTGCCTTGGGAAAGTTACCTAACATCTCAGAGGTTCACTTTCCTCATACGGAAAATAAGGAGTCATAGTCATATCTGTCTCCTAAGGTTGTTAAGAGGAGTAAATGAGTGAATACATGAATACACATGAAGTGTCTGGAACAGTGCCTGGCACATTGGGCTTGGCTGGACTTGACAGCTCATTGCTATTGGTGTGTACTGTGTACTAGATGCAATTGAGTATAAGCAGAGATGGTTCATGGATATAGCTCAAGGATTGTCAAGGTTTCCTAGTACAGTGTTTTAAAACTTTAAATAGAGGCAAAGAACAAATAGTTGGCAGTTTCATATAAAAATCCAGAGTTACTGGCCCTTCTAGAAAAATCAGAACGCTGCTTAGCAGGAGATAACCAGCTACCCCAGCAGAATTCAACTGCCCATTCCCAAACATTCCCCATGGTTTCACCTGCCATTTGTAAATGCTGTTAATTTTATTACTCAAAAACTTCTTTGGCCCATATTGATTAGCCAGCCCCTATGCACATTTGTGCTTGTGGCCTTGTAATGCAGTGATGAAGAAAATAAACATTGTTCTTGCCTGTATAGGACTTAGGGGCTTCTGTCCCAGAATAGAATGAGATGAATGTCTTTCTGAAGAGGCCCTGCAAAATCTTGCTGGATTGTAGAAAGAGTTATCCACAACCTTGCTGCTGCTGGTGCAGCGCTACCCCTCAGGCACTACCCAGACCTACTGAATTGAAACCTGCATTTAAAGATCTCCAGGTGTGCACATGAAAGTCTGAAAAGCACTGCTGTAGATCTAGAAGCTTTCCCGGGGTAGATGAGGCTGTTGACCATGTTGAAGCTGTAGAGGGGCTGCTTTGGCCCCGGCTGGCGCTGACAGGTAAGGGCTCTAATAGGAAGATCTCTGGCTTTTGTGATTGCCACTGCAGTTACTCAGCAGCAAGATGTCTGGCAAGACCTTTGAGATGGAGCTGGGGGTGGAAGTGTCCGGGGAGGGGGTGGTGGGGTGGGATGAGGGTGGGCACGTGCAACTGGAGGGCAGCTTGGACCCGGTGGATCGCGAGGTGGTGGCTGCCAAGGAGACCTGGCTGAAGCCTCCCACTGCTATTGACACTTAAGGTGCTGAGGCTGCTGTAGAAGGTTTTGAGGCAAGGGGTGGAGGTGAGCATGGTTTATACTGGAGAATGGGCAGGACTCTTGGTGCACTCAGGAGGCTCTGGGGCCTGGGGAGGCCTCAGCAAAGAGGATGGGCTAGCTTCTTTAGATGTCCCTGTGGCCATCGAGGAGCTGCAGCTGGCACAGGAACTATGCTTTTTTTTTTTTTTTTTTTTCCCACAGAATGCAACTTGTCTTTTTATTTTCTTCAAGGTGGGATTTAATAGGTGTGAGGAACTATGCTTTTGTTTCCTGCGAAAGTTCCCATTGTGAAACATTTTTTCCCAGTTTGATCTAGGGTCCAGTAATTTCCTTTCCCTGGGTGTCCTCCTCGCAGGTTCTTCAAGCAGTCGTTGAGCGACACGTTGTGGCGGATGGGGTACTGCCAGCCGGTCTAGCTGCGCTGGTGGAGAGGAAAGCTGCTGGCCAAGAACTGGTAGATGTGTCTGAGCTTGCTCCAAGGATGGTCATGGCGATAAGCACGAGCAAAAGCAGGGCAGTCGCAGCCTCTTCACGAGCTCCCCTCGGTTGGCCATGGACAGCCAGCTCAGCTCGTCAGTCGCCCCGAAGCGGTCGAAGCTGGCGCCTACTGAGCTAAGGTCCGCTGCGCCCAGTCGAAGGTGGGGGTGGCAGTCGGCGGCTGCAGGAAGAACCAGGACGCGCTCGCAGGAAACTGCGGCGGCGGGGATCCCAGATAGGCGGCGGCGGCAGCGGCTGCGGCGGGGGAACAGCGCGAGCCGAAACATTTAGCCACAGAATGGGTGGTGGCGCGGCGTAGTCTGCCCCACAGAAAGGCTCCCTTAGAAGGCGGGGCATGCCCGGGGGGGACGGCGGCGGGCAGGACCAGCGGGGCTGAGAATACAGACCGAAGGTGTCGCCGCAGTTGGGACCACGTCGGCGGCGATCGGCGGGCTCAGCGCTACCTCGGCCAGGGGAGAGCTCGCCCATTGGGGACCAGTTCCGCGGTCCCATCTTGGTCCTCTCTGGGTGCCGGCTGTGCTGAGTGCTCAGGACGGTGGTCCCGTTGGGTGTGCCCAGTATAATTATTTGATAACCAAACCTCACAATTACAGAATATGAAATGTATTCCACAGGTCTGGTTTTCACAGAAACATTAAATTTAAGGTAATGCGTAACTTCTGAGAAGGTAGTCAGGAGGACAGAGGAGACTGAAGTTAGGGGTAATTATGAGTAAGTATTAGCTCTTAGATTGAGTGGTGGTATCATGTGATTTTGTTGTATCTTTAAAAACAAGTGAACAAATCAAAATAAATGCGTAAAAGTAATATATATGCACGCGTGATGAATGTGTATATTGGAGAAGGAATTCAGAATAATCCAATTCTGTGCCTCTGAAGCTTTAAAGCGGGAAAAGGTAAAAGACAGGAAGTAATAAGGGAGAAAATGGTGGAGTAGAGAAAGAGGAGGAAGTGTAAAACTATCTGGAACAACAGTGAGATAAATGATTAAATAAAATAAGGAAACACTGAAAAATTTCAACATTAGAGGAATTAAACTTAGGCATACATGCTTGATAAAATACAATAGAAATTTTAAAAATGTTTTGAAAATTGGAAAATATTTGCTTTGTTGTAGATAAAGTAATAGAAACAAAACTCTCTAGAAATTATAATCACTACCATATATAAGAATCCCATGTTAAATACATTTCCAATAGAAAAATTGCAATGAAATATACCTAAAACTTAGTAGTGTTGTTCCCTGGATAGGAGACCTATTTTTCTGTGTTTTCATAACTTCTCATTTTAGAATATTTAAAGAAATACTGGTATTTAATGAATCAATAATATTTTCTGACTTAAAAGTTGTCAAAATAAAGGGAAAATTAATTTAAAATTCCAGTGTCCATAAAATATTTTCAATCATTTGGACTCTAATATGAAGAAAATATATATAGGTGCTGACTTGCGATATAGTTCCATATGTTGTAAAATAAAAGGAAAATATCATAAATATACTAAAGTCATTGTGAATCTTCATAAACTGTAAATTGGAATCAAATCCTTAAAACCAAATAATGAGAAGTAGTTCTTCAAAATGCTCTTTAATGGGAAAGGCAAGTTGCCTGAAAAGTTTGATATTTCCAAATGAGGAAATTGATCTGAAATAGGGGAAAATATTGAAAGTGGCTAAAATTCTTCTATCTAATATGAAACTCTGAAATTACACGACTTAAATCTTCAGTGAATATTTTTCAATTAAAGGAGATTATTTGGCAAAATTTCTATTAGCCTAATTGTCTTCAGTAAAAACTCAGATGCATTAGCTGGATGATCTGCAGAGGGCAGTGCCTTGGAGGGAACAAATACACCATAAAGGAAAAAGGGTCCTGAAAGCTGCCTGGTAATTTCCAAGGTTCTCAGAGTTTAGGGAAAAAAACAACAACACAGGCTTCTTACAAGCCCCAAATTGTGTTAGTTTATCTGAGAATAGAGCTATAAAAATGTGGTCTGTCCTTTAACAACATCTTGTGGATTCACTGCTGTGGTGAATTCTTCAGACCCACCTTTATGTTGGAGCACCCAGTTCTGCAGTGAATGTATAGACCTGGGTTTCCATTCATGTACCCTCACGTTATCTCCTTTCTCACCTTGTTTTCCTGACCATGAATATCACATTTAAAAGCCCTTCAGTGGGCAGCTTTGGCTCAAATGGTTGGGCGTCCGTTTCCCATATGGAGGGACCTGGGTTCGATCCTGAGGACCTCCTGGTAAAATAAAGAAAAATATAGAAGATGTGTGGGCACTCTGTCAGGCCCCGTGAGCGGGTGAGCTCCCAGGCCACGCCGAACCCTGCAGCAAGATGATGATGTAACAGGAGAGAGAGACAGGGAAGAGCCAAGACTAGACGGGCTGAAAATCCAGGAACTGAGGTGGTGCAGGTGTCAAAATGCCGGTCTCCCACATCGGAGGTTCCCAGGATTGAATCCTGGTGAAAACAGGAGAAGGATGAGAGGGCAGAAACAGACACAGAGAATTGCTCAACAAACGGACACAAAAACAGCAAAAGGGGGGGAGGGCGGAGGGTGGTTTAAAATGGATAAAAAGTATATAAATAAATAAATCTTAAAAAAAAAAAGCCCTTCATTCAAACATTTTAAGATTGACTGGGATGATGACAGCACAAGTCTGTGATGAATATGCGAACCACTGAGTGTACACTTCAAATGGATTGTACAAAGCATGGGACTGTATAACACAAGGAATCTTGTGGTGGAAGATGGACTGTGGTTGATAGAACAAATACGAGAACATTCATAAACTATTACAAGTATATTATACCTATACAAGTTGTCATTAACCGGGTGAGGTGAGGAAAAACGATACCAAATATAAGATCTTGGCTATACATAGTACTAATGTTTTGAAGATGCTCTTTCATGGTTTGTAATAATTGTTTCATAACAATGCAAGACATTGTTGGTGGGGTAATGTATGGGAGCCCTGTATGATGATATGCATGTTTGTTTTATATGTTCACAACTTACACTATACGCTTATTGTTTATGGAAGTTCACGTATAAATGATAAAGTTCAGTTTTAAAAGTTGTTTTTTTTTAAAAAATAAAACCCTCATTCATGCTTATATTCTTGAGTTTATATTGCTTGGTCTAGAAGTGTGCATAAGACATTTTCCATGTTCTCTTGTAACAGGCTTCTATTTATATTCAGCCTATTGGAGGCAATGGTCTGTTAAGAAAGAGGACAAAGTGGAGAAGTCAAGAAGGAAGGAGGGGGAGGAAGACAAGGAGACTGAGCAGACACCATTCTGGTGTGTAAGGAGCAGTGCAACACATTTTCAATGATCCTAGCTTCTTCTGCCACTTTCTCAACCCTGCGGCCCCCAGCAACACAGCAGCAAATGTATTATAATCAGCTTCACCCTAAGGGTTTCAGTAACTTCTTCATTTCCGCATGATACCCCCACTTACTTTTTGCCCCTGTAGTCCTTGCTAAAATTTTTTTCTAAGTCTACTTTGTTTAAGATGTTTAGACTTAATTACAATGTCATGAGGCTCTACCTTTGAATTTCTCGGATTTATAGAGTGCCCTAGCAGGTGGTTTTATGTAAATCTTCTGATTTCCCTCCTCTCTCTGATCATTCTTCTCTACCTCAGGAAAATTCCTGCCTAGTAGGTCCTCTCTACTCCATGTACTTCTTTTCTAAACCTCAGCGTTTACTTCAGCATTTTCCAAGATCTGCTGAGTTTATCCCTTTTTTTGTGCAATGCAGTTTAGGTATTTGGTGATATTGCTCCATGTTATTTAGTAAGAGCATAAGACGTTAGGAGGAGGGAGCTGAAACTATCCATGTTGCCAAGAGGTAGTTAAGGAAACTAAACCTGATCCATCAGTAAAATGTATGCATTTGTCCATTTGATAATTTATCTACTGGTTTATCCATCTATTTTGTCATCTTTCATTTTTTCATTCCTACATCATCCCATCTGTGAGTACAGTCATCTTTCCATCCATCCATCCACCCATACATCCATTTATCTATTATGGCATTCATTCATTCATTCATTCAGTAATCAACAAATATTTATGGATGACATCGTTCAGAGCACTGTGCTGAAAATACCTTTGTAGTCAGCCTGGCTTAAACCTCCAAAGAAGTGTTCTATGCATACAGTTAATTGTCATAGCTATTCTTCCAGTATAAGGACTGGTATCTCTAACCTTTCACCTCATTCAAAACTTTAAACCTAACCATCCCTATATATTCACACTCTGCTACTTCAGGAGCCCTCTTACCAGGATGGTAGCTTCTTAAAATAATCTGACTTGCCCACTTAAACTCTGAAAATGCTGTAAATTCTCTGGCTTTTACCCAATACAAGTCTGGTGCTGACATTGCCATTTAAATTACAGTAACAAGTACTATACGTGTTGTGACAACACATGAGTTACTCCTTATTCTTCTTGGCTTCTCCATCATTGCTATGTAGTAATTAAGCATCTCCCCATATTCCAGGTCCTTCTCGAATCTTAGATCTAGGTTACCTCTCAGTTCTATCCGGTGGTTAATGTGCAGTGCAGAGTGCTGGTCCAAGTTAATTCTGACTCTGCAGTAAAGATGAACAGTCAATTGGAAAACTCAGGTTTAAGTTGCCTTTCTCACTGCTGTGTTTATAAAATCCTTTAAAATAAACAATTTCTATGAATTCTAAATTAATTAAGTCTCTTCAAGTCTGTTGAAACATTTCTAAACATTTTCATTTTGCTACTTAAATTTGGGCAGATTAATCCTTACATTCTTCCATATTCACTCAGTGTAGATCTGGCTCACACAAAGCATCAGAAGCCCAATGTGTGGCCATATGAGACCTGCTAATCTTCACCCCCATTGCAGATCTTCAAGTGAAAAAATGAGAACAAGGTTATTTAACTTTGCAGTTGAAGATAAACACAAACTTCAAATTCCAGATTAATGCAGATATTTTAGCAAAAATACAAGAAACCAACAAAACCAATTATCGACAATAGTTTGGATGCGTAGAGAGGCATTACTTAGTAGATGTTAATTGTACTTGGTGACAAAACTCTCAATGAAGAGAAAAATCCTTAAACCCCAAATGTAATTGGTACTTTGGGTCTGGAATTCATCTCCAGCACAGGGTGAAGAGTAGCCTCATGGAGCCAGCAGCAAAAGGCAGATGAGGAGAGACCAACCAAGTCTGGAAGTCTCCAGTGAGGTGAGCCTCACAGAAGCCATAGAAGATATTCCCAGCTCCTGACACTTCCAGGCACGGAGATGTCATCTTGTCTGATCTTTCAATGGGGTGAGAAGACATTTTTATTCAGCCATTCTTTTTGCACAGAAGATCTGATACTTCTAGAGCCCAGCTATAGAGAATATTGACCTTTTATTGTCCCTAGTGGAGGAGATTTGATTGACTCATGAGGTCAGTCCATTCTCACTAACTAATGATAGAGGAAAAGCACTTCTCTTACTAGAGGTATCTCAGAGGTTTCTGTTATTTTTTCATACCCAAGTACATGATCATCTTTTCCTTTACTTGTCTTTCTGAATTTAAATACTAAGCTAAAGTAGAGAAGCAAAGTGATTCCTAGATATAATCTACTAGAAAGGCAGTAGTAAAATTACCCAGATGGGGAGCAGATATAGCTCAAGTGGTTGAACACCTGCTTCCCATGTACGCTATCCCAGGTTTGATCCCTGGTGCTTCCTTAAAAAAAAAAAAAAATCACGCAGCTAGGTTTGGTGGCCCATGAATTTATGTAAATGCTTTCTAGGCAATTGAGGTCTTATATTTTTCTTATCTATGTACTGATTTAGTTATACCTTATAAGTATTGATACAAAGGTATTTTCATTTTCATTTAGTTCTAAATATTCCAATTTTTAATCATTTCTTTGACATCTGGCTTGTTTGAAATATGCATGTGTATATGAGTGTGTGAATGTTTTAATTTACCAACTTATGGGGGTTTCTCTAGTCACATTTTTTTCTCATTCTTTTCTATTTTACTTACATTATACTCACAAAATGCCTTCTATGTACACCAACTATTCATTGAAATTGGTTGAGACTAGCTTATTTTCTTGGTACGGTCTAAGTTTTCTAAAGATTCCATGTGCATTTGAGAAGTTTTCTCTAATTTTGGGTGAATGCAGCAATCTACATGGAAGAACGTCTTGCCATAATGCTAAAGTGAATCCAAACAATTCAATCACTTTATGTGGAAGATTGAATTGTTGCAAGGTATTTCAAGGGAATGGGCTAGAACTCTTGTGGAGGAAAAGAAACAATTAAATTATAATAGAATTCACATTATGGCAGGTCATGTTTCATGAGGTTTTGCTTTATGTTTGTTAGATCAAATTGGGAACTGTGATATTAAAATCAATACCTTTACTAATGTTTTTTCCTGTTTTATCTAGCAACTGCTGAGTGAGATTATAAAAGTTTCCCATAAGTTTGTTGGCTTTATAAATATCTTATTTCAGTTTTGTTAAGTTTTGCTTCCTCTGTTTAAACAACATATTGTGAGGTTCTTAAAATTTTAGAGGTTTTTCTGTTCTTCCTGGTTAATTAAACATCTTGTCATTTATAGTTACTTTCTTTACCTCTATTTATGTTACCTCAAATTTGGTAAAGCTATACCAGTGCCTCTTTTCATTAATATTTATCTTATTGTTTTCTAGCCTTTAATGTCAATCTATTAGTATATTTATGTTTTATATGTATCTTGGTTAACAGCCTTTAGATGGATTTTTTTTAAAAAGCCATCTGAAAATTATCTGTTTTTGGTCTGTTTATGTTTATTATACTTAATGTTACTTTGAATTTATTTCCATCATCTTATTATATGCTTTCCTATTTTTTGTTTTTTTTTTTCTGTTTTTTTCCACTTGTTTCATACTTTCTTTTGCATTAAATTATATTTTTAGCTTTACAAGTTTTTGATTTCCAATCCTTTGAAAGTATATACTCTATGACTATTCCTTTAGTAGTTATTCTAGCTTTTCGCAGTCCTTTTATTACCTTAGAGTTTTTCTGGTTAATCACTATGTTTTCTTTATCACTGAATAATTTTGGAATTTACATCATTTTAACTCTGATCATCCCTCTTGTCATATGATATTTTTGTGGTATTTTATTTCCTTAGCTTTTAAGCCTCCAAATTAAACATTATTGTCAGTGTTTTTTTTTTCTCTTACACACATTTCTCCTGACCATTTCTTATTGCTTCTGAAATCTTCCTCCCATATTTAAAAACTGTTGATGAAAGTACATCTTTAGATTTACCTTTATTTGGTGTTATTGATTATGCAAATATAAGTATTGTACCAAAATTCCTGAAATATACTTTTGTTGTGTTTCCTGTGTATGAATTTATAGATTAAATGTTTTTTTCTCTCAATATATTAAAGATATTCCACTCTCTGGACTTCATTTTTCTGTGGAAAATGTATGGCATTCAATTTCAACTGCTTTGTGGTGTTCTTTCTTTCTTTTCTGGTTAACTTTCATATGTCCTGTTCTTTGATGCATTTTCAGAATTTCAATATGATGTGTCCAATGTGTATTGCTTTTAATTTCTTTTGCTTGAGATTCACGAAGATTTCTGTATCTAACAATTAATATCTTTCAATGATTCTGGAAATTTTTCAGACCTTAGGTTTTTTAAAAATATTTTTTCTTACCCATTTTTTCTGAACTTCTGTGAAATTCTGATTAGAATATCTTTCATGTTTTCTTTTAAATCTCTTTATTTTTTGCTTCTTACTCTGTCTTTCAGACTCATACTGTTTAGTTTGATATATATTATTATCATATGTAGCATTAAGCAAAAGTATTTAAGGTTAATCAATTTTTATTTGAGGAATTTTACATGTTTTGATTAATGCCATTGTTTATCAAGTTCACATTACTTACTCCAAAGCTTGCGTCAAGATATACCTTCAAAATTACCCTTGTGTAAACAACCCATGCTTAATCCACTTTTGTCAGTTGGCCTTGTCACAGTTCCCTTTTAATTGCACTTTTATTTTTAAATCTTCTTGAATATGATGTACTGGTGATGTACTTCAAAAATTACCCACCTAGACTACTTGGCATTATTCACTTTGTGGTCATTTGAGGATCAGAGTAGATGATCCATCTCGTTCTCAGATTTCAGACTCCCTCTAATCATGTGACATGAAGATGAAAAGCTTATTCATTCCTAAAAGTTTCACATTTGATAAAAATTCGATCTGTGAGATATGTATTACTTTGGTGATACTGATATATGTGTAAAATGCTCTTCTATTTGCATTTAAAACTGACATAAAAAGATGAAAGTCAGTTTATGTTGACTATTTAAATTTCAATTTTTTCCTTAGAACAATATTAAGTAACAAATAAAAAACAACACCTCAAATTGAAAGAGAGACCATGGAAGAGAGGATATCTTTTTATTTAATATGTTTAATGGCATTTTTATCCCTGCTTATGAAACGAAGGGCCTTGCATTTTCATTTTCACTATGACCTGATTATTATATAGCTAGCCCTGGTTGGTAGAATCAACTTTGCTACCACTTAAATTTGCCTTAGTTTTGCCTTCCTCTATAGACTATATGAGAAGGCTAAGGTCAAGAGATGAGGGTCATGGACATTTATTTTCTTGACATGAATAAATGTATGAGCACACGGACCTTGCTATTGATATGCCTAATAATTTTTATTGAAAAACTGAATATAAATTTTCATGTAAAATTATAGAGTATAAACATTAAATTGTACATAAAATAAATTGAGTATAAAAATATATGTAAGAATTACAAATTCTTCAGATTACTTTTGGTTTCACCAGGGAGGGCTCCTTCTTTCCTCTGCTAGGCAGATGGCATGTGGGATTTAATACAACGAAAGAATTGGCATATGAACCATGTGTAGGAAAATTATATATGAGTCCAATTGCAATACATTGGGTTTTAGGTTATCATATATTCCAAAGTAAGACACAGTGACAGGGTGCTGAATTCATGGGGTCGTTTGCCCTGCCACTTGTGTTCAGATGTCTCTAGAGCCCTCAGCAGCCCCTCTGCTTGAGACACTGTTTACTGTGGTATTCACTGCGATCCTACTAAGATGTACATAAGTGTAACCTCTGGAATGACCTTCTGACTCACTTTGAAATCTCTTAGCCATAAATACTCATTTGTATTTCCCCCTTTTGGTCTAGGTCTTTTTCCAAATGGACTGCCTAGTTGGTGCTTGGTAACAATCCCTTGGTGCGAAGGAAGCTCATCCCTGGGAGTCATGTCCCAAACCGTTGGGGAAGATAATGATTTTATATGCTGAGTTTGGTTAAAGAGAGGCCACATTAGAGCAAGAAAGAGGCTTTTAGGAGGTAACTCTTAGGTAAGATATAATACTAATTAAGTTTCAATTTCATAAGAACAAGGTTCATAAGTACAATCATCAATATCATGAGCCTGGCATATTGGTTTGTCCTCCTTCACCAGGCACTGTCCATGTATCTAGGGATTCTTGCCTCTCTATTAGAGAATACAGCAGGACTACTGAGGATGTGAACTAAATATTATTTTGATTATTGTGTGGGTCTCCAACCACTAAGACAACAACTCTGACCATTTGAACCCATTCATATTCCATAGAAGCATGCCCCAGGTGCACCCCTTCCCACATATCCCCCCACTACTAACACCCCAAACCAGTGATCCTCCCTTGCCACAGTTGTGACTCTTTTGCAATCTAAAACCTCCTTAAAAACAAAGCCAAAAAAAATCATCAAAAATACAAAATTAAAATTAAAAATTAAAAAATGAATTTATGCATAACATTTTAAAACAATGTTTGCATTGCTCGTTTCATACCTGTAAGATCTGTTATTTTTATATACAATGACAAGTGACACTTTTTCCTGTAGTTTCCCCCAGTGTCTTATTATTTATTTTCAAAGAATCTTTATGTAACAGAAAAGCCACATAAAATATATAGGGATTCCCATTTACCTCACCTTCTTCCCCTCTCACATCTATCCCTATTAATAACATCTTATATGAGTATGGTCCATCTGTTACTCTTTATGAACAAATATTGAAGCATTGCCCCTAACCATGGTCAATGGTTTACAGTGTGGTTCCCATTCTATACTGTACACTTTTATAAGTTCTAACAAAATGCATAATGACCTGTATCCATTATTACAAGATTGTGGAGAACAATTTCAGTGCTGTAAAAATGCCCCATGCTCCAACCATTCTTCCCTCTCCCTCCCCTGGTAACCCAGGTGTAATAGTCAGCCTAGGGGTGCTAATGTGAAATACCAAAAATGGGTTGGTCTTTATAAAGGGTATTTATTTGGGGTAGAAGTCCACAGATAGCAGGCCATAAAGCTTTAAGTTTCTTCTCACCAAAGTTCATTGCCACATGTTGGAGCAAGACAGCTGCCGACATTTGCCAGGGTTCAGGTTTCTTGTGTTCCTCTCTTCCTGGGACTGGGTTTCTCTCTGGGCTTAGCTCTTCTGGGTCCTCCACAAGGTCAGCTGTAGACTATCAGTCGAACGGCTCACTTCTCTTCTTCTGGGGCCTTTTCTCCAACATCAAAACTGCTTCTCAAAAACCGCTTCAACTCTGTTCTTTGCCTTGCCTTTTATATTCGATTCCCCACCCACCAAGGGCTGGGACTCAATGCCTTACTGACATGGCCCAGTCAATGCCCTAATCATAACTTAATCAGGCCCAGATTAACAGATCAGTTTACAAACATGATCCAAGTATATTTTTGGAATTCATAATTAAATCAAACTGCCTAACTGCAACACCATGGTAACCATTAGGTTGCATTTTTGAAGAATTATAAGGTTCATATTTACATGCATTAATATTGAGGGCTTGACATATTGTTCCATCTTCTT
>JAQZBX010042203.1:0-22087 GCA_029593785.1 Cabassous unicinctus | reverse complement strand
TCTAGAAGTTTTATGGTTCTAGCTTTCATATTTAGGCTTTGATCCATTTTTAGTTAATTTTTGTATAAGGTGTGAGATTGTGGTATTCTTTCTTTCTTTCTTTGGCTATGGTAATGCAGTCTCCTAGCATCATTTGTTGAATAGACTGCTCTGCCCCTGGTTTGACATCCTTGTCAAAATCACTTGACCATAGATGTGACATTCTGGTTTTGAACCATCAGTTCAGTTCAATTGGTCTATGTGTCTATCTTTATGTCAGTAGCATGCTATTTTTACCACTGTAACTGGGTAATATGATTTAAAATCCAGAAGTGAGAGTCCTCCAACTTCTCTATTCCTTTTTAAGATGTTTCTGATATACAGGGCCACATACCCTTCCAAATAAATTTGAAAATTGTGTTTTCCATTTCTTTAAAAAGTGTTAGTGGAATATTTATCAGGATTACATTGAATCTGCATATCAATTTGGGTAGAATTGCCATCTTAATGATATTTAGTCTTCCAATCCATGAGCACAGAACATTCTTCCATGTATTTAGGTCTTTTTTATTGCTTTTACCAATGCGCTGTAGTTTCCTGAGCACAAGTGCTTTACCTCCATATTTAAGTTTATTCCAAAATGTTTGATTCTTTTAGTCACTATTGTAAGTGGAATTTCCTCCTGACCTCCACCTCCAGTTGCTTATTAGTAGTGTATAGAAAGACTAATGATTTGTGTTTCTTAACCCATCCTTATGGGCATAAGCCCATTATAAATAGAACCTCTTAATGCTGTTACTTCTGTTATGTTGTGGCCCAAGTAAATTAGGTGGGATTTAATTCTGATTACTGCAGTCACTCATAAACAGGTTAAAAGTCAGATGGAGAGAGAACCACTAGGAAATTAAGACAATAGCCATTCTATTAGGCATGAAAGGGTATCTAATTCTCATTGTGACTTGGATTTACCTAATGGTTAAGGAATTTAAGAGTCTTTTCATGTGCACAATCAAACAATAAAACAAACCAAATACTTAACTGTCATTATTCATAGATGATGGAACTGTCTCCACAGGAAATATTAAAGTTCATAGAAAATATTGTGAAAACTTAGCATAAGTATAAATACAAAAAAATCAATTGCATTTCTTTATATTACCTTCAAACAGACCTTTTCACAGCAGATAGGTTAAAGCAGAGGACACTTATAAGGAAAGATCAGGATACTGGTGGGCTAGACAATGGAAGAAATAACATTATAAATTGGACAAAATATATCCAGTGGGTGTGCTTATCACATATTCTGGGTTGAGTGTATTAGCATGAGCAGCCTAAATGGTAATAATTCTTTGCTAGGTAAGTTGGCTGAAACCTGGCTCAAAGGTCACCCATAGGAATGCTGGAACAATTTATTAGATAGCAACCTGTCAAACTACATCCATTGTGAAGTCTTGAAAAATTCATTGATAAGAGTGGAATGGGTATGGGAACCAAGGATTCTTGTAAGATAGCATCACATTCTATTAGATATACATGTGGCAATGTCAAGCAATAATGCTAAGAGTTAACAGTCATTGAGAGCATATTCATTCTGTTGCCAGGCAGTCTTCTAAGTGTTTTTCCTTTCCTAGGTATTTGCTCTGTATGACAACCATATAAGGAATATATTATAATAATTTGTATTTTACAGAGGAAGAGGCTGAGGCACAGAGTGCTATGCAGATAATGAAATACATTAGTCTGAACCACAGAGGAGCTGGCATGGCTGAAGGTGTAAACTAGGACGTAATTAGCTACAGACAACCATGCAGTTAATGAGGCAAATGAGAGCGGTGTCAATAGAGAGAAGAGCATGACGTACTGAGCTCTAGGGTACTCTGATATTACGAAGCCTATCAGGAAAACTGGAGATGTGCAATGTCAGGGCCTGGTTATTGGACTTTTAGTCAATAACAGTAGAATGTAACAACTTATGTCTGTCCTCCCTTTAACATTTTACAAATCTAATTTTTCATGAAGCTAAAATTGCCATCCTGGCTCTCTTCTTTTCCAAAAATAGAACAAAAATGTACATATTATAGAGTTTTCAGATATTTTGTAGTATTCACTTTAAAAACCTCTATAGTGTAATGCTTGAGCTGGAGCAGAAAGTTTTGCTTGAATGATTGTGCATTTAAATACATAGCTAGATGAAAGGCTCTCAGTACATCCCACTGTGAGTGGCAGAAATAGAGCTCTCTTTCTCCAAAGTAAAGATAAGAGTAGCACATTTGATTTGTACACAATCTTATTTTTTCCTATCACTTCATTTTTCAAGCTATTTTCTCCCTCTTTGTTTTTTTTTTTTTTTTGGAGGTACTAGTGATTGAACCCAAGACCTCATACATGGGAAGCAGGCTCTCAACCAGTGAGCTACACTCACTCTCTCTTTTCTTATTTTAATTAATTGTGAATTGTATTTAGTATAGTGTCAATTTATTTATTCCTGTTTTCACAGAAGAAATGAATAAAGAATGTGTGCAAAGTTAATAATCTCCAAAATATTAATTAATTACTTAATTCATTCATTTAACAAATATTTTGGCATTATTGGTAGGTAATAGTCAAGGTACATGTACCAGACATATACTGACAAACAGACAAGTTGCTGTCTTCACAGAACTTTATTGTTTGGAGCAGACAGATGATAAACAAACCAAATATCACATATATAATATTATATCAAAAGGGATACATTTTATTTTAGCAGCATCCAAAATGTCTCCCTCACTAAAGGTCCTTTCTTTTCTGTGGCACCAGTAAAAGTAAAATCTTTGAAATTACTCTGGGAGGTCATTATATATATATATGAAAAATACAATTTTGTTTGTTTCATTTTATTGCTTTTTATTCACCTTCTTGTTGGTTTTCAGTTTTGGATATAATTTTACAGCAGATGATAGGACACAAAGCACTTCCTGCTTGTGAGAACATGAACAATGTTCATTGCGAAGGTGTTTGGAACTCCGTAGTATTTTCAGTGAATTCCAAGGGAAGCATGAGAGTGGAGACATCACAGGGAATGGATGGGGAGATATTCCTCTTCCCATCTGGTGTTTGCATCCTTCAATGAAGATTATGACATTATTGAAACTTCTCTATTTTCATCTTGCACCTTTTAAGAGAATCAATGGAATTTTTTCTGCATGAGCTTTTGAAAATGTATGGAAAAATAATTTATTAAAACAAACTGAATGTAAAATTTTACTCTATTTTTCTTCTTCCCCTACCTAATTCAAGGAGGTAGTTGGGCTCTGGAAAGCAAAAGCTGCCAAAAGTGTATGGCTCTTCAGGTTTGTTTTAAAATCAGCTCATTGAAGTGGTCACAATGAGTGAACTGGAGACTGAGGGGAAGATGGGTTGGAGTGGGAAAAGGGAGTGCTAAGCATTGGGGAAGGACAGGGCCCTGTTTATTGCTACTTCCCTGGAGTAGGTGGAAGCAATTCAGAGGTAAATGGTGAACCTAGGGAAAGAAATTTGCTAATAGTGCTCTCAGTCTTGTCTAGCTGCCTGTCTTCAAATAGAGCATGGAAGCAGCAGAGCCAATGCT
Source organism: Cabassous unicinctus (assembly GCA_029593785.1). NCBI lineage: Eukaryota > Metazoa > Chordata > Mammalia > Cingulata > Chlamyphoridae > Cabassous > Cabassous unicinctus. The sequence goes on along the minus strand of JAQZBX010042203.1, from coordinate 18,519 downwards.
TCAGTAAAAGGGCTGTGTTAAGCCTCTTCTTCCATGCCTTGGTACTTCATTATATTCTGGAGAAAATTGCAGGGATATAGGCAGGGGGGATACTCTAAGAAGAAATAATTTTTAGTTTTCTACCCCTTGGAAGCAGGCACTTCAAACATGGAGTTTCACCTACTTAAAGAAATATCATGAAAAAATTCTTATTGCACATATAATTTTATGTGCAGATTCACACTTATAAATACCTGTCTTTAATTCATCCATTCAGTGAACAAAGATTTACTCTATAAGGTCTACATGTCAGATGGTAAGAGAAATGTTCTTGAAAATGAAATGACAAGTTCCCTCAAAGTTTGGAGAGAAACAGGACCAAGTCAAAAATTGTTTTAATTACCTTTTTGCTGTATAGCAAATGAACCCCAATTGTGGAGGTTTAAAACAGCATTCACTGCATCCACAAATTTTTAGATTGGCAAATTGAGGTTCTTCTGGTCTGGTTCAGGCTCAGCTGCACTCAACTGGACTTATTCATGTATCTGCAATCCACTGTCATGGCAGCAAGTAGGCTCCAGAATAAGTATGGAGGTATGACTCAAGCAAAGAACAATGGATTTTTACCTGAGTGCACTCCTAAACCTCCCAGACAGGTGATCTCAGAGTACCTGAGATCAGTCCTTTTATGTTGAGGACAATCATAACCTTTTTCCAGAGGTCCCAAAGGGAAATACATGAAGGGGCTAAGGACATTCTCAATAACATTTCCTGGGTTTCAGGGTCAGTAGTTGAAATAACAGTGGCCCAGGTTTGACTTGGAGTGATGGCACTTCTAGGAACCAGATCACACAATCCCATTCTACTGAATATTTATGATGGATGTGTCCTTTGGAGGAATCATCTTACATTTGTTGATTCAACAAATGTGTATCTAGTACCCACTATATGTCAGACACTCTCATATTATCTGGAACTGCAAAGACAAGTTAGACCTGGTCTTTCCCATAAGCTGCTACAGTCTATTTTGAGGAGGCAGATTTGTGACTAAAAATCTCCCATCAACAATGGTTAGTGCCACAATGGGGGATAATCAGGTGCTCTGAAAACATTAAGCAGGAGAATCACCTAGTTAGGACATCCTTAGTAAGCTATGACCTAAGTATAAAAATAACAGCAGATATTCACATGGTCTTATTCTGTACCAGCCACTCACTGTTTTCAGTGGTCACATGTATTAGCCTATTTCCTCCTACCTACAACATTATGCAATTGATAGTGTACTCCTTATTTTACAGATGAGGGAATTAAGGCATGAAAAGATCAGTTGAAATGTCTATGATCACAAGATCTGAAAGGAGTGGAACTGCGCCTGAAATGCAGGAGCTCCTCTTTGAGTGTTTCCAGTTGAAATTTACTTTAAAAATTACTTGCATAGGAAACTTCTTTCAGAGATTCACATAATAATACAAATGTTCAGGAATATGATAGCATTTCCATGTTGCAAAGGAGAATATTCAATTGGCATTTAAAAAGTAAATGTCAAAAGAAAAAGAAAATTAAAATGGAAGAATCTCCAAATATAAACATAAAATCCCAGTAAGTATTAAGGCATTTTCAAAAAGTAAAAACCTTGCTATAAGGCAATATTATCATTAATACATTTGAGCACAGGATATTGTCTATGGCAGTATCCTCAAAGAATGAGGAATAAGCAATGTGATTTCACACATTTGGGGGATGGTAAGAATGGAGAAGACTCCAGGGATGCATGAGACCAGCATCCTGGGCTTTGTAGCTTAAGACCAAGGGGCCCAGGGAGTTTATGTACATAACTGTCTCTTCTCAGCAGCTTCAAATAAAAAAGAAGGTTCTGAGCAGCCTATAGCATCAAAATCAATAAGTCCATTTCCAAGCCTAGTAATATTCCAAGGATATCATGAAGGTCTTCTTCCTCAGCTTCATCTGGGCAGACCTCAAATTCATCAAACTTTGGGTCTTCTTCAGAACATAATTGGGTAGGGTGTGCATGTATTGCTGAGGTGTACATGGTAAGGGGGTATCTGTTGAGTGTCAAGCCAAAATCACATTTTCACCCATAGGAAAAAAATCCCAGTATTTCAGACTGAGCTCTCCAAAGAGATCAACCATAGACTTTGCCCCCCAGTGTAACTAACACCAAGTTTTGTCTATGCCTTTGATACATTCCAGGAGTTGTTGAGGCAGGTACTCCTGAACCCATTGTCCAGATGAAGGAGGAAGTGAAGCCTTGTGATGTGTCCATGGACTGGTTGGTCACCAGGGAGCAAGGTTTCCACTGTGTGACCTGCTGCCATGTGTTCCCCTCCTTATAGGTCATCCTGGAGCACACAGTGTAGCATGAAAGAGGGATTCAGCTGCCACATCTTCTACAAGGAGATGCTGAAGAGGCAGCAGCCACCCTCAGCACTATGCCAATACAGACCATGGCACCAGCAGCTGCAGCAGAGATTGATAGTGGTCATGAAGAAGGAAGTAATGAAAGGGGATAAATTTATTAACACCTGCAGCATAAGTTGGAAGAGCAGAAACAGGAGCTGAACAAGCTGAGGTAAGAACTGGTGCAGCTGCAGAGGTAGGAGAGTTAGCAATAGAAACAGAGAGCAACACATCCTCTATCACTGAGGGGGAAGTGCCTTAAGACACCCTAACTTGGAAAAGCATGGTTGTGGTCTGGGAAGTGCACAGCTTTCTGTGAAAATCTCCATTCAGGCAACTGTAAACCACCTCCCATTTAAGAACCTATACTCCATCCATTGTAATGTTGCACACCCCCACGTGACTGCATGAGGATCAACAGCCCCAGGAGGACTGGACTGAAGAAGCCTCAGAATAGCTGACACCAGCTCAGGAGAAGAGGCTAGACCAGCCCAGTAGAAGATAGAATAGGGCTCATCTGGAAGCTGAGTTCTATGGGACCATGAAAATGAGCCACACTGTAAGATGGGAAAAGAGAAGTGGGATTTCATTGGAACTTGGGAAACTGAGAGAGGACCTCAGCAAAGGCAGCTCCATAGGAATTGAGTTTCTAAAGGAGAATGTAACTGAGTTTTTAAATACAGATCATATGATTTATTTAGTGTGAAGGCACAACTTTCTCATTCTTTCTTTTCTTTTCTTTCTTTCTTTCTTTCTTTCTTTCTTTCTTTCTTTCTTTCTTTCTTTCTTTCTTTCTTTCTTTCTTTCTTTCTTTTTATTATTTTTAAAGAAGTTCTATATTACATAAATGTTACATCAAAAATTTAGGGGCACAAAGACTCATAAGCCTAGTCATCAATATCAACGGCCCATCAGTGATCATTCTCCTTTGCCAGTCAATATCCCTGCACATGGGGGACGGTTGCTGTTCCCTTAGAGATTGTAGAAGTGCTCTCCAGGATGGGAATTCAGTATTCTCTCATTTATTGAGTGATTCTCCACCTACTGTGACAATGCCCCATGAACATTTGAGCATTTTTATATACTTCATATTTATGGTCAGGTGAACTTCCTCCCATGCATCCCCATCCCTGACACCCCACACCAACAATCTACCCCCACTCCAGTTGTAACCCTTCTGTGATTCAAAGCTTCTTCAAAGATGAAGCCATTACAATAGCTGAATACAATTAATAGGAAAATGAAATAATAATAAGTTTAAATGTAAGAAATAAAATAAATAAAAATTAAAAAAAAAGTGAAAATAAAATAAAATTAAAGGATTGGAATATTAAGCCAATGAAAAATATTTAAAATTTTTTTGGACCTTTGGCCTTTCATCACTGCAATATCTGGTATTCAGTCTGTACTGTGGCACCTTCCCGCTGTCATTCCCCAGTGTCTCACTATTTTTCATTTTGTCTTCAAAAAAGTTTTACATCACAGCAAACTCACACACAGAATACAGGAGACTCTCATACACCCAATCTCCTCCTCCTTTCCTCACCCCATAGTAAAACATTATTATATGTGGGTGGTAGCATTGTTATAACAGATATACAAAGAGTGAAACATAGCTACTAAACATTGTCAGTGGTTTACAATATGTTTTACATTTTATAAGTTTTGATGATATTTACCAACCTCAGCATATGAACGCATTACCTTCCTCCCAGCGTAGGGCATGGCTGCCAGGGATAAGCCCCCCTGGCACTGAGGGATTGCTACAAAGTGCCAACTGGCAATGCTATTGTAAAAAGACCTTGAATAAAAGGGGGAAAATGTAAAGACAAATGAGTTTATATGGCTGAGACTTCAAAATGAGTCTGCAGGTCATCTTAGCGGTAACACTTACACACATCTCAGTAGGATCTCTTAGAATTCCAAAGTGGATATCACACTAAATAATGGGGCTCCTAAAGGCTCTGGAGACACTCAAGTCCTATGTCAGGGCAGATAGCTCTGGAGTTTGGTGCCCTGCCAGTGAAGCCTATTTTGGAGTTTGTGCTCCTGAGAGTGACAGATTTGGACACAACTATGTCTTCCATTTCAAATGGTTCATCTGTCTTTTCTGTTCAAACCTATACTTGGTGCTGGAGTTTGTAGGTGTACACCCAGAGACTTGAGTCTTTGGGCTGTCCATGTGCCAGCTGGGCCCAGAACTTTTGTGGAGCAGCAACTCTTACTCTGCAGCACATTGGATTCACCCAGCACAACTGGCAGGGAGATGATGCACAATGGCCATCCCAGGGGATGGAGAGAATCTGCAGCTGCAGGCAGGATTTTCCCATCCATCTTATCCATGGGATATAAGTTCCCTCTCAATTGGAGGTGGAGTGGACATCACCATCCCAGACTCCTCAGAATGGGGGCAAGAGCTACGGACCAGTGTGGACTTACTTGTATTCTACTATAGACTTATTATGATTCAAGCAATGGAAGAAATTACAACATTGATGTGGAGCCAGTGGCCATTTGAGGCACTGGGGCAGGAAGAGGGAAAAGGAGTTGTAATACAAGGGCTTTTTCAGGACTTGGGAATTGTCCTGAGTGACATTGCAGTGAGAGATATAGGCCATTTTATACCATCATATAACATGCAGAACTGTGTGGGAGAGAGTGTGGTCTACAATGTGAACTATGGCCCATGCTTAATGGCAAAGCCCCACGATGTGTTTATCAATTGAAATTAATGTGCCAAACAAATGGAGGAGGTTTATGTGGGAGGTTGTGGCAGGTGTGGGAGGTTGGGCATATGGGAATCCCCATATTTTTTGTGTAATATTTATGTAATCTAAATATTTTTTTAAAAATTAAAAAAAATTAAAACATATATAGGGGATTCCCATATACCTCACCTTCCCCCACACACAGTTTCCCATTAACATCTTTCTTTAATGTGGTACTTTTGTTACAATTGATGAAAACACATTGAAGTATTGCTACTAACCATGATCTATAGTTCACATAGTGGTTTACACTTCACAACACACAATTTTATAAGTTTTCACAAAATGTATAATGGCCTGTATCCATCATTTGCAAGGTCATGCAGAACAATTCCAGTGTCCCAAAAATGACCTATGTTATACCTATTCTCCCTCTCCCTCCCTTCAGAGCCTCTGGAGACCACTGCCTTTATATCAATGTTACAAATTCTTCAATTGCTTAAATAATAGCAAGTCTACTTTGGCCCATAGTTTGCATTCCCCCTTATATTTGTTCATTCCTCAATCTTGAGGATTTTGGGATGGTGATGCACACATAACTTCTGATTGAGCAGGGGTTTAGGTTCCATGGGGAATATGGCCAGAACTGTCTTGATTGCAGTTGCAGATACTGATTTTTGTGGTGGGCATTCCCCATCATCATTCTTTTGTTAGTTGTCCTGGGTGAATCCAATGAACTAAAGAATAGGTGTTGCTGCAACTCTGCTGAGATTCAGAGCTCAACCAGCATATGAAGGGCCTGAAGATTTAAGTCTCAGGGACACATATTAATTGTGTATATTGCTAGTAATAGGTTCAAATAAAAGAAGCATAAGAACCATGTGTAGGAAAATTATAAGTGAGTCCAACTCCATATATTCCAAGGTAAGGCCCACTGACAAGGTGCTGAATTCCTGGGGATGTATGCCCTTATTTTAGTGTCCAGATATTTCTAGAGCTCTTAGGAGTCCCCCTGCTTGAGACACTGCTTACCGTGGTGGTCAGTGTGATCATCCTAAGATGTGCATAATTATAATTATAACCTCTGGAATGACCTCCTGACTCACTTTGAAGCCTCTTAGCCATAGAAACTCATTTGTATTTAATATTTTCCCCTTATGGTCAAAGTCTATTTCCAAATGCATCACTTGGTTTGTCTTCTTTTATTAGGCACTGCCTATGTTTTCAAGAGACTCTTGCCCCTCTACTTGAAAACTTAGCAGCACTGTCTAGAATGAGGTTTAATATATATATTTTTTATTATGTGGTGTCCATCTACTGAGATAACATCCTATGACAAGATGAACACTTTCATATTCCATAGACTCATGCCTCAGGTGCATCCTTTCCCACATGTCATTCCACCCCTGAGGCACTGCAGCAATAACTCTTCACTGCCATATTTGCTAAAAGATCATTCCCATCATTGTAATTTTAACCACAGAACTACAAGTCCCAAGTTCACCTGTTCCTTCCTCCAGCCCTGCCTCAATTCCATGGATAGTCCAACCTAACACCTCCCATCCTACTCACCCTCAAATTTTAGCAGTGTCCATCCCACTCACATCTCTGCACCACTATCACCTCATCCAATGCCACACCACCCCTTCCACCTTATTGTATATTTTGAAGGCACAACATAGTTAAAAACCAAAGCATCTTAATTAGTTACACTGTATTTTAAGCACCAGCTCATAAAAACTATATTTGCAAGCATGTCATTAGAGATTTTTCAGATTGTCAATACAAATTTGATTTATATCTATCCTTCTGCAAGTTCCATGCTGTTTCAAACACCATAGCTTTGTATTAAGTTTTAAAGTTGGGAAGTGTGAGTACTTCAACATTATTTTTTTTTTCAAAATGTTTTTAGCTATTCAGCAGCCCTTACCTTCCAAATAAATTCAATGATTGACTTTTCCACTTCTGCAAAGAAGGCTGTTTAAATTTTGATTGGAATGGCATTGATTCTTGAAATCATTTGGAGTAGAATTCACAGCTTGGCAATATTTACTCTTCCAATCAATGAGCATGGAATGACTTTCTATTTACTTAGTTTTTTAAAATCTCTTTTAACAAATTTTTGTAGTTTTTCATGTTTAGATCCTTTGCATCATTGTTTAAATTTATACCTAGATATTTGATTCTTCATTGCAATTGTAAATGGAATCTTTTCTTGATTTTTTCCTCAGATTGTTCTTACTAGTGATTTTTGCTTATTGATATTGTACCGCACTATTTTGCTAAATTCATTTATTAACTCTAGTAGCTTTGTTGTAGATTCTTTTGGACTTTCTATATATAGGATCAAGTTATCTGCAAATAGTGAAAGTTTTGTTTCTTTTCAAATTTAGAAGCCTTTTATTTCTTTTCTTGCCAAATGCTCTTATTATTGTTACTCACAATACTGAATAACAGTGGTGACAGTGGGCATCCTTTTCTTGTTCCATATCTAAGAGGGAAAGATTCAACCTTTTCCCATTGAGTACAATGTTACCTGTGAGTTTTTCATATATGCTCTTTATCATGTTGAGAAATTTTCCTTCTATTCCTATTTTTCAGTGTGTTTTTATCAAAAAAGGATGTTGTATTTTGTCAAATGCCTTTTCTGCATCAATTGAGATGATCATGTGGTTTTTATCCTTTGATTTGTTAATGTGGTATATTACATTAATTGATTTTCTTGGGTTGAACAACTCTTGCATAGCTGGAATAAAACCTACTTGATCATGGTGCATAATTTTTTAAATGTGCTGTTGGATTCAATTTACAATTATTTTATTGAGGATTTTTGCATCTACACCAATTGCTTTTTGACAAGCCCACCAAATCCACTTAATTGGGAAAGAACAGTCTTTTCAACACTTGCTGTTGGGATAACAGAATATCCATAGGCAAAGGAATGAAGGGGCTTCCCTGTCTCACAACATATACAGAAATTTTAACTCAAAATGCTTCAAATACCTAAATATAAGAACCAGGATGATTAACCTAACAGAAGAAAACATAGAGAAGCATGTTCAGGACACTGTATTGGAAAATGATTTCTTAGATTTACACACAAATCACAGGTAACAAGAGAAATAATAGATAAATGGAGTCTTATGAAAATAAAAACTTCTATTGTGCATCAAAGGATATTATCATGAAAGTAAAAAGAAAACCTACTCAATGGGAGAATATATTTGGAAATCACATATCTAATAGAGGTTAATATCCAGAATATATAAAGAAATCCTACAATTCAGCAATAAAAAGACAAGAATCCAATTTAAAATAGGTAAAATACTTAGATAGATATTTCACTAAAGAAGATATATAAATGGTCCAAAAAAGCACACGAAAAGATCCTCAACATCGTTAGGTATTACGGAAATACAAATCAATACCACAATGAAATACAAATTCACACACACTAAAACAGGAACTTTTTAAAAAATGGAAAATTGCAAGTGTTGTGGAAAGGATGTGGAGAAGTAAGAGCACTTATTCATTGCTGGTAGGAATGTAAAGTAGTACCGTCACTGTGGAATATAGTTTGGCATTCCCTCAGAAATTTAATCATAGAATTACCATAGGACCCTGCAATCCCACTTCCATGTATATACCAAAACCATTTGAAAGCAGGGACTCAAACAGATATTTGCAAAGCAATGTTCATAGTGGCATTATTCACAATTGCCAAAAGATGGAAGCAACCCATGCCAATCAAAAAATGAATGGATAAGTAAATGGAATATTTTGATTTTAATATTCATGGAATGGAGTCTTATTCAGACATAAAAAAGGAATGGAATTCTGATACAATTGACATCATGGATGAATCTTGAAGACATCATGTTGAGTAAAATAGGTCAGACACAAAAGGAAAATATTGTATGATCTCACTGGTATGACATAATTAGAATAAGCAAATTGTAGATTCAGAATCTAGAAATAGTCTAACAGAAGCCAGAGTGGGTATAGGTAATAGGGAGTTAATGCTTAAATTGTGCAGTGTTTCCGAATGAAAAATGTTTATGTGGGAAGTTGTGGGAGGTGTGGGAGATGAGGAACATGGGAATCCCTATAATTTTTGTGTAACATTTATGTAATCTAAGCATCTTTTAAAATATTTTAAAAATATATATTGCACAGTGTTTCTATTAGAGTTGATGGTAAGATTTTGGTAATGGATGGTGGTGATGGTAGCAGAACATTGTGTAATTGACAGCACTCAACTATGTACTTGAATATTGGTAACAAGAGAAATTTAACGTTGTTCTTCTGTTGATGGAATAAAAGATTTAAAAAATCATAGGACCGTATAACACAGAGAAACCTATTGTAAATGATGCAATATAGTTAATAGAACAATTATAAAAATATTCTTTCATGCATTGCTAGAACACAATTGCAAGGTGTTAATAATGAATGGTATATGGATACTATATTTTATGCATGATTTTTCTGTAATATTCCAACTTCTCTAATTAAAAAATCAATTTGTGAGAGATGTGTTGGTTTATTTATTGACTTTCAGTTCTGTTTAAATAGTCTATCTGTTTATTTTTATGACAGTAGCACAACTGTTTTGGTTACTGTATGCTTGCAATACAATTTGAAGTTGGGAAGTGTGAGTTCTTCAACTGTTCTTCTTCAAAAATTTTTGTTTATTTGGGGCACCTTGATATTCCACAAGAATTTGAGGATTGCATTTTTCATTTCTGCAAAAATGGCTGCTGAAATTTGGTAGGCATTGTATTGAATCTGTAGATCACTTTGCATTATATTCACATCTTGGCATATTAACTCTTCCAGTCCATTAGCGTGCAATATCTTGCTAATTATTTAGGTCTTATTTAATATCTTTAATCAATTTTTTTTTCAGTTTTGAACGTAAAAGTCTTTTATATCCTTAGTTAAACTTATTCTTATATATTTTATTCCTTTGATTATATTGTAAATAGAATTGTTTTCTTAATTTCCCTGTTTGAGCTTTTGCACAGTTACTTTGCTGAACTCATTTATTAGCTCTAATAATTTCCCTGTAGATTTATTTAGATTTTCTACATATATAATCATGAAACAAAGATAGTTTTACTTCCCTATTTCCAATTCGCATACTCTTTATTTCTTTTTATTGCTTAAGTGCCCTGTTTAGTACTTATAGCATTATATTGAATATCAGTGGAGAAAGTTGGCATCCTTGTCTTGTTCCTAATCTTAGGAGGAAAGCTTTCATGATTTCACCATTGAGAATAATATTATGGTAGGTTTTTCATAAATTGCCTTTATTATGTTGAGAAACTTTCCTTCCAGTCCTAGTGTTCTTAGTGTTCTAAAAAATAAATGGTGCTGGATTTTGTCAAATACCTTTTATGCATCTATTGAGATAATCATGGTTTTAAAAATCCCTTTTTCTATTTATGTAGTTTATTACACTGATTGGTTTTCTTATTTTGAACTTCCCTTGCATCCCTGGCATAAATACCACTTGGTCATTGTGTTTAATATTTTCAATATTTGATGTATTCAGTTTGCTAGTATTTTATTAAGGATTTTTGCTCTATATTCATAATGGAAATATTTCTGTGATTTTCATTTCTTGTGATATGTTTATTAGGCTTTAGTATCTGTAATACTAGATTCATAGAATGAATTGAAAAATGACCTCTTCTCTTGAATTATTTGGAAGAGTTTGAGAAGAATTGGTGTTAATTTTTTAATTGTTTAGTAGATTTCAACATTAAAGCAATTTGGTCCTGAATTTTTCTTGGTGGACGGTTTCACTTTCACTTGTTACAGGTTGTTTTAGTTTGCAAGCTGCTGAGGGCAATGTATCAGAAATGGGTTGGCTTTTATTATGGGGATTTATTAACTTATAGTCTTATCATTCAGAGGCCATGAAAATGTCCATATCAAGACTTCATCAAACAATGCTGTTCTCTCTGAAGACTGGCTGCCAGTGATACTGGACACCTTCTTCACATGGTAAGGCACATGGTGTTGTCTGCTGGGGCTCACTCTCCTCCTCTGGGCTTCCTTGCCTACAGTTTCCTGCTTAATGGCTTTTGCTCTTCTTTTGTGTTCTGTTGATTTCAGCTTCTGTCTTCCAAGGCTTTCTTTCTCAGCTTCTGTGCATTTTTCTCTGTTTCTATCTCTGTATTCATACAATTTATGATGGACTCCAGTAAGAGAATTAAGAACCCCTTGAGTCATGCGTTACTGAGATAATCTAATCAAAAGGCCCTTAACTGAAATGACCAATTCAAAGGGTCTACTTAAAATAAGTTCACACTGACAGGAATGGAATTGCTCTAAGCACATGATTTTCTGGGGTCCATTCAGCATCAACCAGTCACACAGGTCTTTTGAGGTTTTTATATTTCTTCTTGAATCTATTTTTTAATTTATACATATCTAGGAAATTTTTCATTTTTCTAGATTTTCTAATTTGTTGGCATACAATTGTTTATAGTATTTTTTTCATTTTAAAGACAATTTATTGATATATACCATTCATGCATGAACATACATAGACAAGAAGTGTATAGTGAATGTTTTGAACTTACAAAAAACATGCATTATACAGGGCTCTCATACATCACCCCACCACCAATATCTTGCATTGTTGTGAGACATTTGTAACAAATTGTGAGATGTTATGGGAGGTATGGGAGGTGGAGATCATGGGAATCCCTGTAATTTTTGTGTAACATTTATGTAATCTAAGCATCTTTTAAAATATATATGAAAAAAAAATATTACTACTAACTATAGTTTATATCTTACATTTGGTGTGCTTCCCTCCAAAACACTCTATACATTTTTTTTCATAAACATGCAATTTATCTAAATGAGCAATCAGTGGGATTTGGTAAAATCACTGAGCTGTGCATTCATCAAGTCAATCAATATTAGAGCATTTTCCTGACTCCAAAAAACAAACAAACAAACAAAAAACAACAAAAACCCAATATCATACCCATATATTAGTGCTGTTAATTACAACTCCTATAATGTGCTTTCACCTTTTAAATTTATTTTCAAACATTTACAATTTTTTAACCAATTCTGCACAGGTTAAACCTCAGCTTTCCATCCTATATAATTTTCTCTGATGACTTATAGACTAGCTATTAACTCCATGAGTTTGCTCATTATATTTATTTTTTATTTTATTTTTATTTGTAAAATGATATATAAATACATATGCATTTGTTTTCATAAATGTTATTTGTTATATATATATATATATATATATATATATATACACATACATTTTTTTAAAGGTGCCTAGATTACCTAAATATTACTCAGAAATTACAGGGATTCCCATGTTCCCCACCTAGTTCATAATAACAAAGTCATACAATATTTGTCCTTTTGTGCCTGGCTTGCTTCTCTCACAAAATTTCCTTCAGTTTCATCCACCTCATCTTATGTGTTACTACATTTCTTCTTACAGTAGCTGTATAATATTCCATCATGTGTACATAAAGAGTTTGTTTATCCATTATTCATTTGATGGATATCTGGATTTTTTCCCTTCTTTTGGCAATTGTGACTGATGTCACTATGAACATCAGTATGCAGATGTCTGTTTATTTCACTATTCTCAGTTTTTCTGATTATATACCTAGTAGTGTTATTGTCAGGTCACATGGCATGTCTATATCTAACTTCCTTAGGAACTGCCAAACAGTCCTCCACAGGAGCTGTACCATTCCACATTCCCACCAGCAGTGAATAAGCATCATATTTCTATATATCTTCTCCAATACTTGTAGTTTTCTGTTTCATTAATAGTGGTCATTCTAGTATGTGCAGAATGATGTCTCATTGTAGTTTTGATTTGCATTTCCCTAATAGCCAGTGATGTTGAACAATTTTTCATGTGGTTTTTCTCCATTTTACTTCTTCTTTAGAAAAGTGTCTTTTCTGGTCTTTTGCCACTTTTTAATTTAATCATTTGTCTTTTGAAAGGTGAGTTGTAGGATCTCTTTATATATCATGAATTTTAGACCCTTGTCAGATGTGTGAGTTCCAAATATTTTCTCCTATTAAGTAGACTGCATTTTATCTTCTTCCCAAAGTTCTTTGAGGTGCAGAATTATTTAATTTTGAGGAGGTTCCATTTATCTGTTTTTTCTTTTTTGCTCATGTTTTGGGTGTAAGACTTAAGAGACCCTCACCTACTACAAGGTCTTGTAAATGTTCCCCAACATTATCTTCTAGCAGTTTTATGGTCCTGGCTTTTATGTTAAGATCTTTTATTAATTCTTAGTTGATTCTTGTATAAGGAGTGAGATAGGAGTTCTCTTTCATTCTTTTGGTTATGGATACACAGTTCTCCCAGCACCATTTATTTTCTATCCCAAAAAATTAGACTTGGTAGGCTTATAAAAAACCAGGTGGCCATAGAGGTGAGGGTCTATTTCTGAACTTTCAATTCAAATCCATTGACCAATGTGTCTATATTTATGCCAATACCATGCTGTTTTGACTACTGTAGCTTTATAATGCACTTCAAGGCCAGTGAATGAGAGTCCTCCAATTTTGTTCTTTATGAGGATATTTTGGGTTATTTGTAACATTTTTTCTTCCAAATAAGTTTGGTAATTGACTTTTCTATTTTTGTAAAATAAGCTGTTGGAATTTTGATTGGTATTGCAGTGACACTATAGCTCAGGTTGAATAAGATTGACGTCTACACTATGATTAGTCTTCCAATCCAAGAACTCAGAATGTCCTTTCATTTGTTTAGGGTCCTTTTTATTTATTTTAGCACTGTTTTCTAGCTTTCTGAACACAGACCCTTTACATTCCTGGTCAAATTAGTTCTTAGATATTTGAAAATTTTTGTTAGTATTGTAAATGGAGTTTTTTTCTTGATTTCCTCAACTGGCTCATTATTTGTATACAAATGCTTCTGATTTTTGAGTGTTGATCTTATATTCTGCCACTTTTCTAAACTCATTTATTACCTCAAGTAGCTTTGTTGTAGATATTTCAGGAATACTGAAAGCAGAATTCACATACAATAGAAGTTCATTAAGATTAAGTGATGATTTCTCATCTGAAACCATGGAGGCAAGAAGGCAGTGGTATGACACAGTTAAGGTGTTAAAAGAAAAAACTTCCAGCCAAGAATTATCTACCTGGCAAAGCTGGGATTCAAAAACGAGGGAGAGTTCAAAATATTCACAGAAAACATAAATTAAGAGAGTTTTTCAATAAGAAACTTTCCCTTCAAGAAATACTAAACAGAATTCTGCAGGTTGAAAGGAAAAACAGGAGAGAGTTGGAGGAGTTTGTAAGAACAACAAAAAAGATAAAAAGAGAAATAAAAACAACATTTGGCATGCATAAACCTAAAGGAAATATGGCTAATGTAAGTAATTACTTGATAGTAATAAGATTCAATATTAAAGGATTAAACTACCCAGTCAAAAGAAAAAGATTGTCAGAATAGATAAGGAAACATCCATCTATATGTGGTCTACAAGAAACTCACCTTACACCCAGAGACTTGAGGAAACTAATAGTGAATGTTTGGAAAACAATTTAACCTGCAAACAATAGCCAAAAAAAGGTGGGAGTAGCTATACTAATATCAGAAAAAATAGACCTTAAATGCAAAACTATTTTAAGAGAAAAAGAAAGCCACTATATACTAATAAAAGGGACAAGAAGAAAGTACAGTCATAAACATTTATGCACCTAACATGATTGCCTCAAAATACATGAGGCAAACACTGGAAAACTTAAGTGGAGAAATAGGTGCCTCTAAAATTATACTGAGGGACTTTAATACACCATTATCACCATTGGACAGAACATCTCATCAGAGAATCAATAAAGACACAAAGACCTTGAATAATACATTAGAGGATTTGGACCTAATAGATAAATACAGAACACTGCATGCCAATACAGCAGGATATACAGTCTTCTCAAGTGCACATGGTTCATTCTCCAGGATAGATCACATGCTAAGCCAGAGAACAAATCTCAATGAATTCAGAAAGATTGAAATTACAGAAAGTAATTTCTCTGGCCACAAAAGACTGAAGCTGGAAATAAGTAAGGGGCAGAGAAGCAGATTAGGCAGAGAGATATGGAAGTTAAACAACACACTCTTAGACAATCCAGGGGTCAAGGAGGGAATCATAAAAGAAATTAGTAAGTACCTTTGACAAGAAAATGTATGAAAACCTATGGGATGCAGCAAAAGCTGTACTGATGGGGAAATTCATAGCCATAAATGCCTATACTAAAAAAAGATGAAAGAGCTAAAATCAAAGACCTAACTGCACACCTGGAAGAATTTGAAAAAGAACAACAAACTAAACCTAAAGGAAGTCAAAAGAAGGATATAACAAAGATTAGAGCAGAGCTAAAAGAAATTGAAAATAAGAAAGCAAGAGAAAAAAACAAAACAAAAGTTGGTTTTTTGAGAAGTTTAATAAAATTGTCAAACTCATAGCTAGACTAACAAAGAAAGAAAGAGAGAAGATGCAAATAAATAAACTAAGATACGAGGAAGGGGATATCACCACTGACCCTGTTGAAGTAAGGGATATCATAAGAAGACACTTTAAAAAATGATATGCCAACAAGATGAATAGTTTAGAATAAATGGAAAAATTCCTAGAAACACACAAACAGACCAATCAGAAGTAGTGAGATTGAATTAGCCATCAAAAACCTCCAAATAAGAAGAGCCCAGTACCAGATGAGTTCACTGGTGAATTCAACTAAATATTCCAGATAGAAATAAAACTAATCCTGTTTAATCTCTTCCAGAAAATAAAAGTGGAGGGAACATTGCCTCATTCTTTGATGCCAAAATCACCCTAAAACCCAATCCAAACAAAGATGCCAAAAGAAAGAAAAAGTATAAACCAATCTTTCTAATGAAACTAGATGATAAAATCTTCAGAAAATACTTGCTAGTTGCATTCAAATGAATTATACACTATGACCACATGGGTTTCATCCCTGGTATGCAAGGATTGTTCAACATGAGAAAATCAATGTAATGCACCACATAAAAAGATCAAAAGAAAAAATGACAAGATCATCTCTATAGAGGCATAAAAAGCATTTAACAAAATATAGCACCCTTTTCTGATTAAAAAAACACCACAAAATAAAGGAATAGAAGGAAAGTTTCTGAACATGATAAAGGGTATATATGAAAAACCCACAGTTTATACAATATTCAATGGTGAAATCAAAAAACTTTCCTTCCAAGTTTGGGAACAAGACAAGGATGCCCACTACACCACTCTTATTTAATATTTTCTTAGAAGTATTTGCTTAAGCACTGAGGCAATCAAAACGTATGAAAGGCATACAAATTGGAAAGGAAGAAGTAAACGTTTCACTATTTGCAGAAGACACGATCCTATACATAGAAAGCCCAAGAAATCCACAACAAAGCTTCTAGAACCTATAAATGAGTTCAGTAAAGTTGCAGGTTATAAGATCAATGTGCAAAAATCAGTAGCATTTCTGTACACCAATAATGAGCAATATGAGGAGATAATCAAGAAAAAGTACCATTTACATTAGTAACTAAAAGAAACAAATACCTAGGAATAAATTTACCTAAAGATGTAAATGTCATACACAGAAACTACACAACACTGTTAAAAGAAATCAAAGAAGACTTGACTAAATGGAAGAATATCCCCTGTTTGTGGATAAGAAAGCTAAACATCATTAAGATGTCTATCCTACCCTAACTAATCTGCAGATTTAACACAATCCCAATAAAGATCAATACAGCATATTTACTGAATTGGAAAAACTATGAACTATATTTGTAAGGGCAAGTGACCCTGATTTGCCAAATACATATTGAAAAAGAAAAATGAAATTTGAAGAATCATACCATCTGACTTTAAAACATACTCAAATCTACAGTTGTCAAAACTACATTGTATTAGCACAAGGATACACATACCGACCAATAGAACCAAATTGAGAGTTCTGACTTACATCCTAGCATATACAGTCATCTGATATTTGACAAGGTCACCAAGCCCACTCAACTAGGAGAGAATGGCCTCTTCAACAAATGGTGCTTGGAGAACTGCATATTCATATCCAAAAGAATGAGAGGAACACCATCTTACACCTTATACAAAAATCAACCACAGATGGATCAAAGATCTAAATATAATACCCAAGAACATAAAAACTTTGGAAGATAATGTAGGAAATATATACAGCATCTTGTAATATGGAATGCTTTCATGAAATTCACACCCAAAGCACAAGCAGTGAATGAAAAAATAGATAAATGTGAGCTCCTCAAAATTAAAAACTTTTGTACTTCAAAGGAGGTTATCAAGAAAGTAAAAAGGTATCCTAACCAATGGGAGAAAATATTTGTCAATGATTTATCTGATAGGATCCTAATATCCAGCATATATAAATAAATCCTATGCCATGAAAATAAAAAGACAAACAACCCATTTTAAAAATGGACAAGCAACTTGAAAAAAACAATTATTCAAGGAAGAACTACAAATGGCTAAAAACACATGAAAAGATGCTCAACATCACTAGGTATTAGGGAAGTGCAAATCAACACTACACTGAGATACCATCTTACACCCATTAGACTGGCAGCTATTAAAAAATCAGAGGACTGCAAGTGTTGGAGAGGATGTGGAGGAATGGACATGGGACATGACTTCATCCACTACTGGTGGGAATGTAGAATTGTCCAGCCATTGTGGAGGACAGTTTGGCAGTTCCTCAAAAACTAACTATAGAACTGCCATATGACCCAGCAATTTCAGTCCTGGGTATACACCCAGAAGAATTGAAAGCAAGGACACAAGCAGATATATGCACACCAATGTTCATAGCAGCATTATTCACTATTGCCAAAAGTTGGAATCAACCCAAATGCCCATCAAGAGATGACTTGAAAAACGAAATGTGGTACATACATACAATGGAATATTACTCAGCTCTAAGAGGGAATACAGTGCTAACACATGGGATAACATAGATGAATCTTGAGGACCTTATTTTGAGTGAAGCAAGCCAGGCATTGAAGGACAAATATTATATGATCCTACTGATATGAATTAAACAAATCAAGCAGACTCAGAGAGCTATTGTTGGGAAGTTATGTTTACAGGAAGTAGAAAGGGAGAAATTTTTGAGCCAATGCCCATGTGGGCATAATCTATGATAAGGTTGAAGTGTAGAGTTGGGCATTGCAGGGATATGACAGGAAGTTGGTGATACTATTGGGTTGGGTAGTGCAGGTTTGACAGCTGGGTATAGCTAGGAAGGTGGGTTGGACAGTCCATAGAACTGGGGTAAGGTAGGGGGAGGGACCAGGTGAACACTGGGGATTGGTGGG
>JAQZBX010042202.1:10804-22191 GCA_029593785.1 Cabassous unicinctus | reverse complement strand
AGTAAATTTAACCTATGGCACAGTTGCTGCTAAAACCATTTGGACACCCAATAAGAAACATATATGCAAAAATAAGGCACCCTATCCTCATCTCCCCTTAAATAGAGAAGACTTTTTTCCCCCATGTGTGGGTTACCCCTCTGTTAAGCTCTGGGACAGAGAGGACTTTTGCTTCCACCTTTCTGGTCACCCTGCCTGGCTTGAGGACCTATAAGAAATAAACCCTTAAACTTTCTCATTGTGACTGTTTCATTGAAGTCAAGTCCATGATTCCTCCCTGCAGGATTAGGGAAACTTCCTCCAAGCTACCCCTTGGGGAGCTTCCCCCAGAGGCCTCCTTTCTCTGTAGTCTGAGCAAACTTTTTAGTTACCAACTCCCCACAGAAGGAGTAAGATACATCTAAACCATTATATTCTCACAAGTCACAAACAAAAGGAAACTTCTATAACTTTAACTAGAACATGTCTCCTTCATTATTAAAACAGGATCAACACCTTTCACATTGCTTTAAGAATGTAAACTAAATCACTCAAACTGATCTAGGGTTTCACCATGACCTCACTTATCTCTATGCTCCCTATTGTTGTCAGAGTTCAAGCCACACTATATTGTTTTATTACCCCATACTTGCCATGTTCTTTCCTCCAGAATCAGTTGATTGTGTTGCTCATTCCACCAGAAAAGGCCTCCTGACCTCAGCATTCTGGTCGTGCACTTGTCCTTCAGTATCTTTCCTCATGCATCACTTCCTTGAGGAAGATTCCCTGACATCACTGAAAAAGCTCAGAAGCTCTCTAAATCACCTTCCTCCAGGTATCTTTCACTCAAACTTTGCTGAGCACAATTTCATAAATTCCATGTGATTATAATATCATGCAATTTAATTAATATTATTTTACTTTATTTCCAAAAATAAACTATGTCATATATCACAAAATCAAAACCATATAAAAGGCAAATATTCAGAAGTATATAGCTTACCATATATTTGATACCAGGGTAAAGAAAGCATATATTCATCATCACAAACTTTGGATTTTCTATATTTTAAAGTACCATTTAGAATTGGACAGTCCAGTTATTTCCAGTTCATGCTATTTCAAAGAGTACTGCAAGAAATAAACTTTCACAAATATTTTAAACATTAATCTGTATGTGTGTATATGTGTTTATATGTGTGTGTGTGTATATATATATATATATATATAATGTCTGTGTAACTGTATATGATTAATTCTTGGAAGCACAACTGTTGTTTCAAGAAAAAATGCATTAATAAATTTAATAAATATTGAAATTATCTATTCAATATAGATATGGTAAAAATTTCCACTTCCAGCAACCATATACAATGTCCAATGGTCATGTATGACCAGCATTTCACTATAACTCATTAAGAGATCACTTTCAAAATGTTGGATTTAACCAGTCTGATAGTGAGAAATGTTTTATTCTTTAGCTAGTGTTTTCATTATTAATAAGCTTCATATTTTACATATATATTCAAGGATCAGGTCATTTTTATTTAATATGGGTAAAATCTTTCAACATATATTTTTCTATTTTCTGTCGTGCTCATGTGCTTTTCCTTCTCAATGCCAGTATTTCTATAAGAACCATTAAAACTTTCATCTGTTACCTGAGTTGCAAAAATTTTGTTTCCCAATTTTAAATATTTATTTTATCCTTACAAAAATATTATATTTTTATTTAACTGTATATATCTAGATTTACTTTCCTTTATATTTTAAAACGTAGAAATACACTCCTTCTACCAGTGTTTCAGGGATACACATGCTTTCCTCAAGAAATCTTATTTCTTAAAAATAAAATTTTAAAAAACTGAAACACCTTAGTTAATAATTTTGTTCTGGTAGCCTTGTATGTGATATGAGGTGTAGATCATATACACATTAAACAAATAGTATATGATTATCAAGTATTATAGTTCCATATATTTTGGAGCCATAATAATAAATACGATCTTTTCTACTAATATTTCTATTTGTGTTCCAATCTACTCTACTTTAGTCATTGATGACTTATAGTGCATTTTAATAACTGGTAAGGCAAATTCTCCTTTATTGCTCTTATTATTCAGAGATTTTTTGGCTATATTTATTTATTTTTTTCATTTAGAGAAAAAGGTTTTCTTTTCAAGAGAAGGATGCACCATTGCTCAAGTATATTCTTGCATATTTCTAAAGTAGCTTACCATTGTACTTTTCTCCTAAATTTATTCCTGATCAGTTCATATTTCTTAAACTTTTATAAATGAATCTTTCCTTGCATCATTTCTTTTAAGTGGGTGTTCCTCCTAAATATGCAGTAAATATATTCAGGTTAATATCCAACTCATTATCTTACTAAAATTCTCATGACTGTGAGAAATATTTTAGGAGATTCAGTTGGTTTGCAGGTAGATAATCATAGTGTCTGAGTCATTTCTACTTCAGACATGAAGAAAGAGGAGTTTTCAACCAATGCTATCACTAAGACACTCTATTACTCTTTATTCTGTCCTGTATCTCAGGAAAGTTCTTATCATTTTTGTTTATTTTTGAATGTCATTATTTTCATTTCCTTTTTTTAATTTTTTTTTTGCAGAATATTTTTCAAAGTTCAGAATTATAACTTGGCAACATTTTGGATGTATCATCACATATTCTTGACTTATTATGTCTTTATGAATGTTTTCTTCTGGATAATCTTAAGAATTTTTTCTATATATCATTAGATTTTCTTCAGTTTCTTCTAATATATTGTGTTGTGATTTTAAAAACATAGTATCTCAGGAAATTTGGGGAAAGTGGGGATGAAGTTAATTTTTCACCAGAAACCTTGCAAGAGTATATAGCATTCTCCTGAAAACCTCTGTATACCATTGGTGACATTGATAAGCTGAGTCTAACATCTATATGAAAAAGTAAAGGATGTAGAATAGCTAAAGCTAGTTTCAAGTGGTAGAATAATTTTGCACACACACAATCTCATTTCAAAAAATTATTAAGCTACAGTAATCAAGACCATGTAATATCAGCATAGAAGGACAGAAAAAAATTTAGAGACAAGGAACATGTGGCAGGAAAAAATTTGGAAAACATACATCCAACAAGACTTATATATAGAATTATAAAGAATATTTAAAACTCTGTAAATAAAAGGAAAACAACCAAATAAACCTGGAAAAATATTTGAAAAGATTTGTAAAATTCCCATAGGAATATGATAGATTTAAATTTGTTTGTATTTATAAATATATTAAATATACCAACTACTTATAAACATCAAGAATTATCAGGCTGGAAAATTGAAAACTTAATATGCCATTTAAAATTTAAAACTTCAAATATAAAGATAGAAATTGGATGAAAGCAAAAGGTTTAAAGTTATCTATCATATAAACATAAAACAAAAGTATCCTCCAATGGCTATAATAATATCTGACAATGTATATTTTAAGGAAAAGAAGCTTACAAAAGATGAAGAGAGACATTTTATAATGATAAAGTTCAGTTCACAAGGAATATTTAACAACTTTAAATTTGATGAACCTAATAAAATTATTTCAAAACATATTGGCCAAAAATAAAATTAAAGTTTAGAAATCTATAAAACACTGGGGAATTTTAGCACACATCTTACTAAAGAAAAATATCTACCTCCCTGTCCAAAAAATTTAGGTAGATATGGAGCATGTGAATACATTGTTAAGAAACTTGATATAATTGTCATAAAGAGAATAGCTGCACATGATGATATAATGGTTCACCACAAAACAAATTAAAAGGAAATACTTTGTACGCTAAACACTGTGAAATTAATTTAGAAATCAATAACAGAAGTATACATTTACTATTTATACACATTTAGGAAAAACAATAAATCATTAAAATTCATGGCTTAAAAGATAAATGGTTTAAAGTTGAAAATGAATACATTTTAAAATGATGGATAAAAAAATACAGTGCATAAACTTTTTCAGAGGCTGGTAATACTGTTTTAAGAGGAAATTATATGCAATGGCAAAGTAAAAGAGCTGAATGCTCAAAAGATAAAGGCACCCATCTTAAGAGAAAGAAGGCAAAGAAAAAACAAATTGATCCATAGAAATAAGAAAAGGTAAAATAAAAAATAAAAATAAAATCTACAAATTTATGGATTATTAAATAATGTTAAATAGAGAGATTAACAAACTCAAAATTTAGATTTACAGAAGATTACTGTTTGACAGGTGAAGGATGACAAACATATCCAATATCAGAAATTAAAAAAGAAATATCATTAAAGAGGAAATAAAGTGATAATAAGAATCTTATAAACATCATTATGCCAACATATTTCAAAAGTTAAAATATGATATATATGAGAATGCTGTCATTGTTACACAATTTTTCTTTAAACCTACAACTTCCTCAATTAAAAAATTAAATTAAATTTTTAAAAGTTGGATGAAATCGATAAATCCCTGCAAGGAACAAAATGATAGAATCTGACAGACATTACAGTAAGTGAAATAAGGTTGACACAAAAGAGGATGGATAATATAATTCCATTAATAAGCAGTGCTAAAGAGAGATAAAGATAATTGATAAATTGACAAGTCAGAAAAGTAGCTACCTCATATCAGTATTCCCTTAAAAATGTAAGGAGATTTAATTGGATGGAGGCAACATCCCATGATTCAATCTGGGTGGTCTTTCTGTGGATTTATCCATTGACTATACAAATAAAATATAATGTATGTATTTTATCTCAATTAAAATGTGAAAAAATGAATACTTCTGTGAAATCTGGAAGCCCTTTGAAACCTGTCTCTATTTCCTCCATAAAATTTAGTCAGTCAACATCTTCAATAGCAGGTAATGGTAAATAGTTTTCTAAAACAGTCAATTTCCCCTAGATGTTCTAATTTGTTTACATAGAATTCTGTGGTGAGATCTTAAGATTCTTGATGATTCCCCTTTCTCTTTATTATTATTGCAGTTTCTATTTTTTCCCTGATTAAGTTGGATGGAAATTTACTCTATATTATTATATTATTCATTGGTCCCAAGGATAAGCCCATAATTATTAATTTTGCTATCCTCATTTTCTAATTGCATAATTAGCATGGTATTCTTTCCTTATTTCTTGCTTTCAATTCCTTTCTTTTTTTCTGCCATTTTCTGTTTTCTGAAAAGTTAATGCACGTATTAGTCAGCCAAATGGGTGCTGATGCAACGTATCAGAAATCTGTTGGATTTTGTTGTATCAAAGACCTAATCTTAACATAATTTATTCAGATGTGTCAGCCGAATCTAATACAATAAAAGGGTTATCATGCCCAAAGTAACAGATCAGTTTATAAGCATAATCTTTCTTTTTGGAATTCATAATTAATATCAAACTGCCACAATGCAGAAGATTGTTTTTTATCTGACTTTCCCTTATTATTGGAAGAAGTATTCAAGTACATGTCACGGTGTTGTTAAGCTTTGAACTTGGATTAACCTGTATTATGTAGATTCCAATATATATTTTATCACTGTATTTTGGACAATCAGCAATAGTGTTTGATATTAGATGAAGTTTTTTTTAATCCAAAGTGAAATGGTCAATTTTATTCATAATTTAAAATTAAAGTGAGCACATATTACAATTTATTAAAAGGTGCCAACTGCCAACTGTTTTATTTACCCTATTTTGAATTATTGAGGTTTACTTTGTAGCTTCCTTTGACAGTCTGAGGCTTTGAGTGGATCCAAGAAAAGATCATGTTCTTGGAGTTAATCCATTCCTGTGGGTGTGGGACCTTTTGATTGGATTGGCTTCAGGTGGGGGCCTTTTATTAAATTGCTTTGGTGAGGTGTGACCCAGGGTGAGTCTTTGTCCTCTCACTGGAGTCCTTTATAAATGGAGGACAGAAAACAGAGACACATAGAAAAAAACAGCAGAGACAAAGAAACTCAGAGGCTGAGAGAGAGAGCTGGAGGAGAGGGGAGAGACAAGACAGATGCCTGATTATCCACAGCTGAGCTCTAGGAGAGAGCTTCACTTGATGCATTGATTTGGACAGAGATGCCATTATGCCCTGACATACATTTGATTGCCCACATATGACCTTGGAGAGAAAGCATCTTTAGATGACACTGCCATTTGCCAATTGCCCACAATGGACCTTCAGTGAGACAGCTTCTCCGATGATACCTTGATTTGGAAATGCCCACAGCTTCAGAACTGTAAGCTTTTGACTTAAATTCCCAATATAAAACCAACCCATTTCTGGCACATTGTTGCCAGCAACTTTTCAGAAAACTAAAACACTTCTTAACTGACACTTTTATTTTGAAGCTTGCTGCATAATTACATTAGGAGTGTGCATAATATAGATACATAGTGTAGAACTGAATTTAACTTTATGAGCTGACAATGTTACTGCATATTTTTATAGGTTAATTAAGCAATTTTATATTTATTGACTAGACATTGATTTAGTTTCAAATCTCATATGTTATGTTATGTTATGTTATGTTATGTTATGTTATGTTATGTTAAATATATGAATGTTTTAGTATATTTTATCTATATATTAAATATGTTTGTCTTCTTTACTTAACATTTTTAGTAAATTAAAATCCATAAATAAACGTTCAGATACTGTTGATTAATTTTCACAAACTGAGCAAACCTTTGTAATTGTCACTCAGATCAAGCAATACATCATCCCTTGTATTCCATAGTTCTTGTTTATTTTCCCTTCCAGTCACTAAAATGCTACCCTGCAGGGCCCCATCCAATGACCACTTTCCTGGCTTCTAACTACACATATTATTTGGTTAGTTTTGAGCTTTATGTACATGTGCTCACACAGTTTCCATTATATATATGGAACAGGAGAGAGAAGATAGCCATCACAAAGGACCCTGGAAAGAACATCCATGCACAGAACTGTCTAGGGTTTATATGTTGTCTTTGGAAGTTTAACTTTTTAAAATTTGTTTTATTAATTTTTTTTCTTGAGATCATAATAGGACATTTATCTTATTTATGCTAAAATAAAATCTGTCATTGTTGAAGTCATTCTCCTCAGTTGATTGTAGATGTAATTAGCCATAGAGGCAATCAAATTACTGATGATTTAAATCCAGGAAATATCCTCACAGTAACAATCAGAATAGGGCTTGCTTAACCAAAAGACTGGACACATTACCTTAATCATGACAGCCCATCACTTGACTACTTGGCACCCATGCATATTTCCTTAAAACATACTTAATCTCTAAGCATATTATTTCTAAGTAGAAATAATAGCAGTCATATTTTTGCCTAAAAATACTCAAATGCCTTGCCTACAACTGGAAACCCACTTTCTCAAGAAAAGAGTTAAAATCCTTGGGCAATATTCATTCTTAAACTTGCTCCCTTCTTCCACTGCCCAGCTCATATTCCTTTACCCTCAGCAAGCACCTCAGCTGGCCATGGTTCTTTGCCTGGTGGAATGAACCAAACATTCATTCCTGAAGTTTTGGGTCCATTAGATTGGGGTGTTTAAGTTTTTACTTTAAACACAGCCTATGGTAAACACACCATAGCAGATCTCCTATGTTCCAGGCAAACTCTTCTTTACCTTCATTTTGTAGTAGCAGTCCTATTTCCCCTTGATAATCAATATTACTCACCTAGTGAATACAGTAATTTCCTTATTTGAATGTTTATCCAGAGGCATGAGGAGCCCACAGTAGTTGTTTGGCAGTGTTATTTTCACTTCAGTAGAATCATTGTGTCTCTGGGTAGAAGCACTCCTTCTTTTGGATCTAAACCTGTATTCCAGCAGAGCTTAAAGTTGCAGCAAAGGAAGAAGGAAATGTTCCTAGTATTCACTAGGACTAATAGTGAATAGTGCCACTCCCATTTCCACCCCTTGATTTCTGTATCATAGAATCAAGTAGTATGAAATAACCAGCACTACAGAGTGGACACTGATTTAGAGCATATACAAGCTCCTGACTGAAGCACTGAAAGATATTGTCACCCAGTTGGCACAGTAATTCAAAATATCATCCCACCTCTAGCCATTGAGCTGCTTCAAGATGATAAGGAACATGTTAAGTCCAGTGAATTATTAATACATGAGCATGTGCTCATCCCAATCTTTCATTTGCCATGAAGTGGGTACCTTAATTAGCAGCAGTGCTGTGTGGAATATCATGGAGGTGGATAAGATGAAAGTCCATGGATGGTAGTTTGAGAAGAACAGTTGAATGCAGGAAAGGCAAACCCAAATCTGGCATATGTGTCCATTCCAATTAAAACACAATACTGCCCCTTCCATGATGGAAGTGGTACAATTAATCAATCTGCCACCACATAGCAGACTGAATACCTCAAGATATGGTGCCATATTAGAGACTGAGTGCTAGTCTCTGCTGGTGGTAGACTGCACACTCAGCAGTGGCTGTAGCCAGGTCTGCCTTTGTGAATGGAAGTCCATGCTGCTGTGTCCATGCATAACCTCCATCCCTAACACCATAGGCTATTTGTTCATGAGCCCATTGAAGTGGTTGTGGAATGAGGCTGACTGGTATCTACAGAACAGGTCTTCCCCTCCAATTGTTTATTAAAATCTTCTTCGGCTGAAGTCACCCTCTCTTGAGCATTCACATGGGACTCAAATGATGTTTGTCAATCAGAAAGGTCTATCCACATATCTTTTCCCCAGAACTCGTTGTCACTGATTTTTCAATCATACCCCTTCTAAATCTTGACCATCCAGCCAAATCATTGGGCACAGCCCATGAATTGTGTACAAATGTAAGTCCAGAGATTTCTTCTTCCTAACAATATGAACAACTAAGCCCACTGCTCAAACTCCTGCACATTTGGAAGATTATTCTTCACCACTGTCTTTCAGGATTGTCCCGGACAGTGGTTACAGTACTTCAGCTCTCCACTTTCATGTGGTACCTGCATATTGTGCAGAACCATCTATAAATCAGACCTGATTTTTCTCTTCCTCAGCAAAATTATTGCAATGAACTGCCAAAGAGGCCATAGTTGTGCATGAGAAAAAAATAAGGCAATGTGTCAGGATTATGGGACATGCGTATTAGGGAAATTACCTCATGTAACTTAGTTTAGCCTTTAGGGCCTGCTCTTATAAGCACCATTTCCATTTTATGTTGGAATGGTGATATGCATGCACAATTTTATGGTTTGTTTAGTAAAATATGCAGTCCATGAGGGGCAACACAGACCTTATGGTAACTTGGTGGTCCATGGTTATGTATCCTGTCTCTATTAAGCCCCAGCAGCAGATCAAAAGCAGTATTGCAATAGAAGGGTATTTATGTGCAGAGGATAACAGTGATTTTCTCCAAAGTCCTTAGTGTCTGTGCTGTGATTCTCCTATGTAGAGCTCCTAAAGGCTTCAATCAGCCTCTCCAGGAATGTGGTATTGCATTTAATTTATTTTACTAGGTATAGGGAGATCTAGGGGCTTCCAGTTGGCCTTCCCTACCATGATAGCCCTCAGTTCACAAGCCAGGGGACCAATGTTGGGATTCTGTCAATTTCTGAATATGTCCATTCCAATTACGTTTTCTGTAATTGGGATAATAACTATAGAAATGAATCTGGGGACACAATGGACACAATGTGCAATTGAACCTAGCTAGACCTCCATTAATCACCTGAACTTCAAAAACCCCTATTCTGACTGATGGACCACAAGACTTTTTGGATATCCTAGAATTAATATCACTTTTGAGGCAGTGTCTAACTATCCCCCAAACTTCTGATCATTTCCTTTTCCCCAATGCACCTCATCGAAAACTGTATGTCCCTTTGGAGAATGCTGGGAGGGGGATTAATAGTATAAATAGTACAAATTTTTGGAAGTTTAATGGCTCCTTTCCCAAAGGAATCCAGCCTCCCCTTTATTTAAGAGGGAATTGATTAATGGGCTGTGTCTCTCTGTTTTTGTGATTCAAAGTGCACTTTTAGTCACTTGACCTAGATCTCTTTTCTTTATACAGGTCAAGTGAGAATCTAGTGGTCTTCCCATCTATTTTACTTCTAGATTCCACATCATGTACTAGCCAATGCCATAGGTCTCCACAAGTCAATCTATTCTGATTACTTCTTTGATTCTACTGTCCACTTTGATATCCATACCATCATTGTCTTTGGTGATTAAGTGCTGCCACTTGGCTTCTGCTAACTCATTTATTCTTATTTTGTTTAAGTTAAAAGTTCAGTGACAGCAATTCCCACATTAATATCTAACCTAGAGAGAAGAGCAACTACAGAGCTTGTCAGGGAGGATGGAGTTTTTCCTCACATTCCTGGTGAAAGGTGTGTCCTATGGATATTCCTGGGGTGGGGAGCAACTCTTTCAGAATAAATCCACCCTAATATTGCAATATCTCTAAATCTTTGGATCTCCTCATCTACATTATATGAAGGCAGTTCTAGTCATTCACCTTCAGGCAATATAGGCCATCTTTTGATTCAGGCTTCAGCCAAGCATCCAAACAAAATGTTATAAAGCCTTTCTACTCCTCAATCTACAATATTGAATCCAGAATCACTGCTTAGTGGGTGCATAATGATAAACTCAGCCTCATCCAACTTTATGTTCCTTCCACAATTACCCAAACCTTTAATATCCTTCTCAAACATATACCTCTGATTACATTCTATATAAATGTGGAAAATCATGCAGTTCTTTTGTAGTGTGACATACCTCATCATTGGTCACACTTTGTACCTCACTTTTGGGGGCTTATTGAGACATCTGTCTAGTTATAGGTCTAAAAGTAAAGAAGGATAATGGGGTGGGTCATGAAAAGAAATAGAAGTGCCTTGCAAGCCATCTACTTTGAAGCCTCTCATTGCAGCTTCATCTGGGGAAACAGGATTAATCTCCTCATTAATTATCTCAGATTTGTGGGCTGCTTCCTCATGGGAGGTAAGTATTTGTTTATCAAGCACATGAGGGTTAATTTTTTCAGGTAGAGATTGCATGGTTGATTCTGCAGGAAGATTTGGAGTTTGAATGTATGATTCCTCAGGGCAGACCATTACCAGTTTATCTAAGAAAAACAGCACAATTTAAGTTTTCAATGTCCCCACCATCATTATTATCAACCCTTATGACCCCATTCCAATTTTCAGGATCCCATTCTTTTCCAGTCAATGCCTTCACTTTGACAACAGAAACCCTGCAATTTTGGGAATTTAATTGATGTTGTAAGTCAGTCACTCACACAATAAGACTCTGGATCTCATTTATAGAAATCTCAAACCTGTGGATATAAAAAGTAAGATTTTCTTTCAGAGTACTAATAGAAATTTTCACTTCATGTAGTGCTTAATTTGGGAATTTGAGGCCTTCAGCTCATCC
>JAQZBX010042202.1:0-10704 GCA_029593785.1 Cabassous unicinctus | reverse complement strand
AGTGCTATCTTGATTGTTGGAAATAGAATCCTTATTGCATTTGAATATAGTCAGAATAGAGAACTAATTCCCAAAATCTCAGAATCAACTGAGAAATCTCATACTTAGATTCTATTTCTTGAGAACTACTCCCAGTACCAGAATATGTAATGTATGTATTATGGCATTTATTATAGAAATTGGCTCATATGACTGTGGGGATGGGCAAGTACAAATTCCATAGTTGCAGGTCACAAGCTAGAAATGCCAATAAAAGTTTGTGATGAATTTCCCTGGAGAAGCTGACTGGCTGAAATATAGATGGAAAGTCTCCCTTCTAACTGCTGAAATCTTATCTTCTGTTTCTAAGAACTTTAGATGATTGTATGAGACTTACTCATTGTTAAAGCTAAAATCCTTAGTTGATAGTAGATGTTAATAGGCCATAGAAGCAATGAACTTACAGACAATTCAAATCCATGAGACATCCTCACATGAATAATTAGGCTAGTGCTCTCTTAGACAAAATACTGGACAACATAACCTAACCAAGTTGATACATGAAGTTAACCATCATGATTACCATAAAATGTGTTAATGTAAGCTACTTATAATGTTACATGTATATATAAACATATATATGATAATTTATATGGTATTTTGTCTGCATTCTTAATGTAGGTTAATTGTTTCCTATTATGTACTGTTCTCACCAAATATTTATTAATTTCAACAGTTTTTTTTTCCATTAGTTTTTTAGGGATTAGTTTTTGGCTTTCTTTCACCTCTTTATTGTATGTATTTTTCTATTTCTTTAATTTATGCATTTGTCTTCATTAGTTATTTACTTGTATTTTTGTGTTTAATTTGTTGATGTTTCTGATTTTTTAAGTAAAAATTTATATTACAATTTTGCAGTTTTTCTTCTATTCTATTTGTCTATAAATTTCCCTCTAAACAAGGCTTTTGCTGCATCTTACCAATTTCTATATGTCATATTATAAATATTGGTTCAATTTCTTACTAATTTTGTTTGTGATTTACTTTAGGGCCCATTAGTCCTTTCAATGTGAAACTAGGCAACATTATTTTTTTATATATTTTTGTTTTATTTTTGTTTTAGTTAAGTTCAATATAATTCCTCTTGAACAGATCAATTCTTTACAAGTTTGCAATTAAATTTTGAAGTGTTTAGTGTTTTCCTCTTATCTTTTTGTTATTGATTTTAAGTTTGATGTCATTATTGTAAAATAAGGTGCTTTATATGATTTCAATTCTTTTGAAATTTTAAAGGTTTTTTGGTATTATCAGGAAATGCTGTATATTTGTGTATATTCCATATATATCTGGGAGGAATGTGTATTCTGCTGTTTTGGATGAAGTGTTTTAGTAGTGTCACTTAGATACAGTTAGTTGATGATGTTTTCAGATTTTCTATATTCTTTTTGATTTTCTTTCTAACTCTATTACTAAGAGAGGAAGTTTTAAGTCTCTAGTTATAAATGTGGATTTGTCTATTTCTCCTTTCAATTCTGTCAGTTTTTACTTCATGTATTTTTCAGCTTTCATCATGGGATTATGTCTTTTTGGTACATTGATCATTTTATAATTATTTAATGACTCTATACTTTCTAGTTTATTTGTGGTAATAATAGAACTACTCAGATTTCTTTTTATTAGACTTTGCATAGTATATATTTTTCCTAGTTCAATTTTAACTTACAAAAGCATAATATTTTAAGTGGCTTTTAGTAGAAATCATATGCTTGGATGATTTATTAAAATCTGTTTTGAGAATTTTTGTCCTTTAATTGGTGATTTTAAACTATTTCCATTTAATGTAATTATAGATATTTTTGGGTTTATGATTACATATTCATAATGTTTTATCTGTAATTTTAATTCATTTTCATAGAAAACAATTTAATATCCATTTTATATATCAATGTATAGAGATAAAGGAATAGAGAGGATAGAGCTGGTGGCAATTAAACCCCTCTCTCAGTTACAAATTCCTGAATTCAGGTTATACAGATATGTGAATTCAGGTCTTGACACAGCACCTATCAAAAAGGTAGTAACAATTTACTAAAGAAAGAGGATCAACACCTGAGTGTTGTTCCTATTTATGTAATTTGATTCATGTAAATTTCTGTGCATGACACATGGCACGGGATTCAAAGTCAGGGCTCCTTGGGCTCATATCCCAAGATGAAGAAAACCTCACAGGAAAACAAACCACACATCACCATTTTTAGCCAGTTAGCTACCAGTCTAATTAGCCACTTGTACTCCAGGAAATATACACATTCTTATGGTCATTTAAATTTGAACAAGGAGGTGGAGAGAAAATGCAAATTGGTACTAATTTGACATCTAGAAAGCGTATGGGTAATATAATACACTCCTGTTCATCCAGACCCATTTTCTCAAGAGGGGTTGCTTTGTGAATATGAAAATGGATAGTACAAGTTCAAGCTCTGTCTCCAGGTCTGCAATGCATAAAGTATGCCTTTAAGGGAAATGTGGAATTGAGAAAATCTGCAGATTTCTAGATGGTGAGTCAATTTCAATCTTTCATGAGGGAGAATGTGAGAACATTCTTACACCCTGGGGTTGTTACTTGTTAGCCCAAATTATAGCAAATAAGTAGAAAAAGTCATGCCACAGTTTAAAAATATATCTTGTAGGTTAGTTTATTCCATCTGTTCCCTTCTATTCATATTAAGGAAGATGAGATCTTAGGAGGTGACTCCATACTTGACACTTAGGACTATTTTCAAATTAATTCAATTCAGTGTATTTTTCTAAGTCACTATCTGACAAGCTTATTTATTTGATTTCTCTGTATTTTTCCACCAACAAGATAGATCATATTTGCTATGTACACACCGTAAAAATTACTGATCAGGTTCTGATCTTCTCATTCTGACATTTTCACTTATTAATCAAAATAATAATTCCACCACTGTAGTTCATAGAGATCAAAGCCCACCACCCTTTTAAGGAAAGAAAAGAGTGAGATTAGATATGAAACCTGGAAATATTTTCCAAAAGTACTCTCAAATATAAGTACACATGTGAACATATAATACACATGTACCCAAAATTTATATTAATTCACACACATTTATAGAGATATAAAAGATAGATTTACCTAAAGATATACCAAAATATATTTTCATTATTTTGTCAGCCAATTTTCCTGTATCATTTTACATAGCTCTATAACTTATAGTGATTTCACTCTTTTGGGGAAATTGAATTTTTTCTTCCGGGGACTAGGAGCAAGACCATGCATATCTAATAATTTTTCAAAAAATTAAAATAAAACATTTTAGGAAAAAGAGAACATATTATACTGATCATTGTAGCAAAGAAATTTTGCTCTGCTATATTTGCAATATCCTCCAAAACCTTATCTCTGACTTCTAGATTTAAAAGGCACATCAAGTGAAGTAGCCCAAACCACAGACGTTTTATTAATGTTCATATTATTATAATTTCCCCTGCATGTTTAAAAGGAAACCTATTATACATGTTGGAATTATTCCATATTAGACCTGTAACACTAAGCACACCATTCATAACA
Organism: Cabassous unicinctus; assembly: GCA_029593785.1. Lineage (NCBI taxonomy): Eukaryota > Metazoa > Chordata > Mammalia > Cingulata > Chlamyphoridae > Cabassous > Cabassous unicinctus. The sequence continues at coordinate 7,133 of JAQZBX010042202.1, read as the reverse complement.
AAAAACCATTAAGGTACTAGCAGAACAGAACAAACGAAAAAGTTGCATTTTGTTTTGTTTTTCTATTTTCACTATGAAGAATCAGAATGACTGAGAAATATACCAATATTACCATCCTAATGGAATTCTTGCTTATGGGATTCTGTGATAATTGGATGCTACTCTATGCTATACTCTTCTTCCTCATTTACATGGCAGCAGTGATGGGGAACCTCCTCATTATCACCCTCACCACAATTGACCAGCATCTCCAAGATCCCATGTATTTCTTTCTGAAAAATGTGTCCTTGATTCATGTTTTCTACATCTTTGCTACTGTTCCCAAATCCATTATGGATCCTCTGACCAACAGTCATTCCGTCTCCTTCCTAGGATGTCCCTCACAGTTTTTTTCTGCTACTGTTTTTGCTGGCACAGAGTTTGACCTTCTTATAGTGATGTCCAATGACCGTTATGCTGCCATCTGTTATCCTCTGCACTATGAGTTATTATGAGTAGCGGCTCGTGTGTGCATCCTGACTCAGTGGATGTGTCTATGGCACCATTCATGTAGTAGATATTTTCTCTGTCAGGTTCTGTGGGTCCAACATACTGTATCAGTTCTTCTGTGATGTTCCACCTTCACTAACACTTGCTTGTCCCAGGGAACATATTTTAGAAGATGCTTTTATTATTCTTAGCTGTTGCCTTGCTTTTGTTTGTTTTAATTATTGTTTCTTATGTTCACAGTTTTTCTACTCTTTTAAGAATCCCATCTGAAAAGGGTAGAATAAAAACACTTTTCACCTACCTGTACCACGTCATTCCTGTTTTCCTGGAATTAGAACATATTTAGAAAAAATGTCAAATCTGCATCTTCACTGAAATTGTTGGTATCTGTGTTTTACACAGTGTTACCTCCAACTCTGAATCCTCTCACCTATAGTACGAGAAACAAGGACATGCAAATAGCATTAAAAAAAGCACTAACTGGAAAAGCATCCAAAATATTTTCTTGATTTTTATATTTAGCAGTTAATTAAAATGAATGACTTTTACAAATGAAATTATAACTCTTTTCTCCTATTGCTAATTGACAGAATTAAACAATGTGTTATCTAACAGTATACCAGATCAAATTTTATTTTACTTTACGTTTAGTAAATGAACGGCATGGGAATATTTGATTCAGTGTCTCTCCTAATATTTATTTCATATTATCATGTTCTACTTCTGAGAAAATTCTGGTTGTTTTGTTTTCACTGTCAGTGTTTCCTAATACACTGGAACAAACCAACATTTTAGAGTTGTCACAAATATTTTTACTTTTTTTTGGAAGTACATTTTAGTTTTAGGGTGAAAAGTTAAAATGAAGATGCATTAATATTTATAACATTTTTTAAGGGTTCTGTTGGCTCATGCTAATTACATGTTTACTTTTGGATTTCAGAGCAGTCATTCTAAGAGTTGTCAAATTGTGATTTCTGGTCACTCAGGTATTAAGATTTTCCAAAGATGGTGATAACAACATTCTCATTAAAATGCAGATTCAAAACAGAATCTCCTCAGGAATGGTTTCTTATCAAGAAACATGGAATAACACATCCTAAAATAATTCTGATTCTTATCTCTACATATTAATCCATCTAGTTCTCCTAATATAATATCATAGCACAAATTTCTGTGCATTCCTTTTCTTTCCTTTTTTAATGTTTCTTTCATTTTTCCTCTCTTCTAACTTTTCCCCTTCCTAAATTCCTGGATTTTATTGTTTCTCTTTTCTTTCTCTCATTTATTCCTTTCAGTCCCATCCCGTGGGACAATCAACTGGGGCTCAGGTCCTGTGAAGAAAAGAATGGTATGGGACAAGAGACACGAAGAACGACAGCAAGACAGGATTCTGATCAAGCTGCAAAGTTTATTGAAGAGGCAGGGTATATATACTCTGAAGGAAGGGGTGATGGCTAGTAAGGATGGGTGGCAGCTTGGGATTGGTTAGTGCTGTTACTAGGGTAGGTGGCAGGAATCCCTGATTGGTGGCTGCTGTTGCTGGGGTAGGTGGCAGAAGTGCAGGGGGCACGAACTCTCTAACTTCCTTGAAGAAGGCTAACAATAGCTTAAGCTGTTCTTGTATCAGCCCTGGCAGCCATGTTACATGTCACCGGTGCTGCTGACCGGGTGCATAATATGTGTGCTACCATGAAGGTCCCCAACATCTCCTCCCTTTGTATTTCAAAAGGATGGAGGAAGGATGCTGAATGGGCATCCTTTTGGCATTAACCTGCTGGGGGAAACAGAGGCGTCATTCCCCAAGTTGTTTGTGGCTCTATTTTTTGAGGAGGGGGATTTTTGTAGAGTGAACCCCTATGCAAATGAGGCGTTTTTCTCAAGAAGCTCAAAAACGCCCTTTGCTTGTTTTGGCCCTCCTTTGCAGTGCTTTGCCTTGCACCCAGCGGTACCAACCATAGCATAAGCTAGTAGCATGTTTTTGAGTAGCATGCTATTCCTGTAGGAGGGGGTTTCTTACCCTTCCGGGTGAGTAGCACTCAGGTGTTCTGGATTTATACCTTGGTCAGCGAGGTGGAGTCGGTGATAATGTACTTGAATGGGCCTGCCTAGGGCAGAATCGATCTGATCTTTAACTAACTGTATGATTTTTCTTAAGGCCCAGGGTGCAAAGGATATTATAAGGAGTAGGGTTAATAGGGGGCCTAGTACGGGGAGGAGGTAAGGGAGGATTCCATTGAATCCCCAAGAGAGGCCCCCTTGGGCTTCCCGTTCATGTTTACGGTTTGCAATTCCTTCCCTAAGCTTGGTCATGGAATCTCTAATTATACCCGAATGGTCAGTGTAAAAACAGCATTCCTTACCCAAAGTGGCACAAAGCCCCCCTTGTTTAAGAAAAAGGAGGTCTAAACCTCTCCTATTCTGGAGGGCAACTTCTGATAGAGATGTAAGGGATTTCTCAAGGTGAGTGATGGAGGTTTCAATGCGGGCTAAGTCTTCGTCAACTGCAGCTCTTAGGTGAGAGAGACCCTGTTGTTGCATGACAAGAGAGGCGGTTCCAGTGCTCAAGCTGACGATACCTAAAATAGAGGCAATGGTAATAGCCGTAATAATTTCTCTTTTTTGTATGGTTATGGCATTAGAAGGCCGTGCGTCCCAGCGGTGGTAGAGGTCATCGTCACTATGGTAGAGGACACACGGAAGGATAAACACTAAAACGCACACCTCTCCTGAATTATAGAGGACTGTCGAAGCCACACAGGGGGTGAGACCTGAGGAGGAGCACAGTCATTTTGCCCCGGCTGGGGGAATGTAATATTTAGCTTGAGAAGGGTCAGTCACACACGTACAGACCCGAGTTAAGGTGGCAGAAATATTATTGAAAGCATTACCCACACACTGTCCAGTGTTTAGAACGGACTGTATGGTGAGGCCAACCTTCTTTTTATTGCTCCAAGGACACTGTTGGGGGTTGTCTTCAAAGGAAGTATTAAAGGTGGTTTTAATGGCTATATCATCGTAATAAGGGGGCCTAACAGAAAGGCATAGCCAACAACTGCGAGTAAGGTTGGGCTGAGAAGCGTTTAGGGAGAGGAAGGTAGCATTAAGCAAATTTAAGAGCGGACTGTTGACGTCGGGGTCAGGGCTGGAGTTAGAGATAAGAGAGGTGGAGATGTTGGGTGTAGCAGACGCCAGTGAGGCACTTGTGGGCTGATTTGTAGCAAGGTGGGCTGCAGGAGGGATGCTTGGGAGAGAGGGGGCTATAACTTTATTAGCACCTATTGGGCCTTGGGGCGAGGCTACCGGTTCCTTTCTGATGACCAGGAGTGTACCAGGGTCAGCGCCCTCTACATATAGCCTCAATCCCCAAGTGCGACCAATGATCCAGGAGGGATCTGTAGGATTAGTAACCAAGAGAGCAAGATTGGTCCAGGTGTTTGTGGTTTTATCTATAGGGTTGCGACTAGGTGGTCGGTTTCATCCGGCGGGCGCGAATTGTGCCATATGGAATTGGTCCTTAATTGGGGCTGGCCAACCGGTAGCTACTGTTTACGCATTCCCAGTGGGCGCAATAGTAATGCGCGGGCTGATTGCAATACATGCGTCCCTGGGTGGAGCTGGGGCAGAGGTAAACATCCTGCATATTAAGAAAGTCGACTTGAAAGGGGGGTGTATGGAAGAGTTTGCTAATTGGGGTGGTAAAGATGGGGGAGACAGAAATGTTGGTTTGTAAAATTACTGAATCCTCCCATCTGGAGAGAGCCCATTTGTAAGGCTGGTGAGGGTTGCTGGCCAGTTCAGATGAAATGGCACTTAGTAGGGAGGAGGTAAAGATAATAATTTTGAGTAGAGAAAACATTATAGACATGCTATCAGAATTAACAGCCAAATATACGTTACAAATGCCAGGATCAGAGAGATGCATTGGGTGATAGTCCAAGTGTCAGGAGTACTGGTATATAACACGAGACTTCCGAAGCAAGTAGTGAGTCCACACAGGAGAAATCCAGGCGTACTGTTCAATTGCATTGATATTATCTACAAAAGAAAAGAAAGATACCTTTCTCAGGGAGGGGAGGCCGTACCCTGGAAGATTTGTTATTTAAGAAAGGGGGAATTGGGTGGAGATGTTGATGCATTAGGAGCGGGTTCCAACAACGGAGAGTCAACATGTCTTATCAGTCTTTCTGGGAGCCAGCAAGGGCCTTCTTTTTCTCGATCATATATGCAAGCAGAGCCTCATCCCCAGATGATAACGGGGTCAGGCCCATTCCATCTCGATGTTAAGGGGTCACGCCACATAACAGTGGCCTGTTGTGTTTGCGTCTTGGGATGCCAGTGCCTGTCAGCAGCAGATTGTCCATTAATATCCAGGGTTAAAAAGTTAAGAACAAAAAGGGCATGGTGTAGAAGGTCTCGGGGACGTTGTTTGGAGAATTTGAGGGAACTCTTGGTTAAGCGGCACAGGGCATTTTTTAGGGTGTGGTGTGCCCATTCTACCATTCCCTGACCTTGGGGGTTATATGGAATTCCTGTAACATGTGTAACGTGTACCTGTTGACAGAAGGTTTGGAAGTTTTTTCCTGTATATCCAGGTCCATTATCTGTTTTAATGAGTTTGGGTTGGCCTAATATGGCGAAACAATTTAACAAATGAGAGATAACATGTTTTGAGGCTTCCCCTGTTTGTAAGCTAGCTTAAATGAGTCCGCTAAATGTGTCGACACAAACATGAATATATTTAAGCTGTCCAAAGCTGGCAAAATGGGTGACATCCATTTGCCAGATTTCATTCGGGACAAGCCCTTTTGGGTTGACTCGTAGATGAGGGACTGGCAGCTGTGTCACGCAGTTTTTACAGGCTTTAACAATATGCCTTGCCTGTTCCCTTGTAATGTTCAATTTTAGGTGGAGAGTGTTTGCATTTAAATGATGTTGGGCATGAGCTTGAGAGGCCAAGGTTAGAGAATCACAAAGGGTGGGACATATTAGCCGGGTGGCAGCATCTGCTAGAGCATTACTTTCTGCTAGAGGGCCTGGTAAGTTTTGATGGGCACGGAGATGTCCTATAAAGAAAGGGTGCTGCCGGTTGTGGATCAATTTCTGTATTTTTGAGAATAGGGGAACTCCATTGGAGGATGGTTTGATAAATGGAGTTGTTTCCAATAGCAGTATAGAGTGAGCTATATATGTGCTGTCAGTGTATAAATTAAAAGGCTGGTTTTGAAGATGGGAAAAGACCTGTAGGACAGCATAGAGTTCAACAAGTTGAGCTGAGGTATAGGGGGAGGGTATGGAGAAAGTCTGTCCCTGGATAACATATGCCGCTGTTCCATTAGCTGAACCATCGGTAAAGACCAGGATAGCTGAGCCTATCGGTTTCATCCTTGTTACTCTGGGAAAGGTGAATTGATAAATTTTAGTGAACTGGATTAATGGATCACTTGGGTAGTGATTATCAATGTCCCCTGAAAATGAGGAGCATGCAATAGCCCATTCGTCATTAGTTTGGAAAAGCCAATGAATTTGATCTTGGGTATATGGGATGATAAGGGAATGGGGATCCTTCCCAAACAATTGGCGGCTAATTTGTTGGCCTTTAATTATGAGGACAGCAGTAAGAGTGACGTATGGCGAGAGCACTTTATTTGGGGTAGCTGGGAGATGAACCCAGAGTAATGGGCGGCCTCATCCATTTGGTTGTTTTAGCTTGGATTGCCAGAATATACCTGTAGGTGCATGGGTTGTGGCAAGAATTATAAAGATTAAAGGCTGGCGATAGTTTATTTGAAAACAGGTTTGATCTTGGACAGTTCGATTTATGAGGGTAAGCGCTTGCACTGCTTCTGGGGTTAAAGTTCGGGGGGAGGAGGGATTTGCATCTCTTTTCAGGATGTTGTAGAGTGGTAGGAGAGTTTCGGTAGGTAGTTTTAGGTAGGGGCGAAGCCACTGGATATCTCCTAAGAGTTTTTGGAAATCATTGAGCGTTAGTAAATGTGAGGTTCGCAGTTGAATGTGGGGAGTTAAAACTTGCTGGTGCCAGAGTTCGAATCCCAGGTAGGAGAAGGGGTCTGAAGTTTGTACCTTGTCGGGGGCTATTTGAAGACCTCTTGCTGTTAAACTTATAAGGAGGTCTCGGAAGCAACAATGCAATTTGGATACATCTTGTCCTGCTAATAGGACATCATCCATATAATGAAGAATGTAGATCTGTGGCCATTTTCGCCTAATAGGGTTAATGGCTTCAGCGACAAATTTTTGGCATAGGGTTGGACTGTTGGCCATACCTTGTGGTAAGACTTTCCATTGAAACCAAGGCATAGGCCCTTGAAAATTAATTTGGGGGACACTAAAGGCAAAATATGGCTTGTCTTCTGGGTGAAGAGGTATAGAGAAAAAGCAATCTTTTAGATCTATAACTATTTTGTGAAAACCGATAGGGATGGCAACTGGTGAAGGGAGACCGGGTTGTAGCGCCCCCATGGGTACCATGGCTTTATTTATGGCGCGCAAGTCTTGTAACAGTCTCCATTTCCCTGATTTCTTTTTTATAACAAAAATAGGGGTGTTCCAAGGGGACTGAGTAGGTTCCACATGTCCGGCATTAAGTTGTTCCTGTACTAACTTGATAGCCGCTAGTGTTTTTT
>JAQZBX010042201.1:0-13085 GCA_029593785.1 Cabassous unicinctus | reverse complement strand
GGCATAATGTATATACCATAAAATTCACCCATTTTGAATTATAAATTACTTTTTAAGCAGTTTTACTGAGCTATATTCCTATACTATGCAATCTATCCAAAGTGTTCAATCGGTGGCTTTTAGAATAATCGCATTCATCACCATAAAAAATTTTAGAACAATTTCATTACTCCATAAAGAAAAACTCCTAAATTAATTTTTAAAAGCTAATGTATTTGGGGGAAAAAGCTAATATATTTGAATTTTTCTAATCTAGAATAGAAAGTTATTTTATAACAGATAATACTATTAGTTGGCTATCCATTGCATAAATCTTGTTGAGGTTTATTGTTTTATCTTTGTAAATAGAAAAATTAGATGATGAAAATTATGAAAGTGAAGATTTATTTGAACTAAAAATCAGGAAGTAGAAAAAAATCTTTTAATAGCAGGCAGTACATAGTAATAATATATAGCTTAATTTTGAAATATAAGCACAAATTGGCAATCCAGAGAATTTTTATGTAGCTCATTTATGAATGATTTATTTTAATATCCACTGCAAATCACACACTTTTGTAGTTATATCAATTAAGAAGGAGAGAATAATTTTTTTAAAAAATTTAATTTAGAAAGGTGTTACTGAAGATGGCTGGAACTGCATTTCTTGCCCTGGTGGTTTAACTGAACAAGGAAAATGCCACTGTCCCACTGGCCATATTTTAGGTAAGAAATAGGTTCTTTATGGCATAGTAGTAATGAATTTTCATTTGTGTTTTTTATAAAGACATTAATTGAAATTACTTGTTGATTACTTAACAATATATTTTATTGTTGTCCAAAATCAGCAGGTATGTGAAGTAATGTAATACTTATTTACTTTTTTAATCTGTTTGAATAAAAAGATAAAATAATTTATTTGAATAAAAACGCTGCCTGATTAAAAAAAATTCTTAATAATGTAAGATTAGATGAATACTTCTTTAACACGATATATATGTTTCAATCCAAAAGCCAACATGATGCTTAACAGGGAAAAATGATAAGCATTCCTATTAATGTTAGAAGTACATCTTTTTCTAACTATGACCAAAACCCCAGAAGCTATAGGGGAAATTTTGATTAATTTTACTACATACACATAAAAACAATTCCACATGACAGAAAAAACCTTAAACAATACCCACATCAAACTATAGAGAAAAATTTATAATGCATGCAACAGGCAGGGGGCTAAGGAATGCTCCTATAAATAAATAAGAGCAAGATGAATAACCAATTTTTTAATGGCCAAAAACATGAATAAAGTTCACAGAAAAAATATTTAAACATGAAAAAAATGCTCAGCCTCACTTAGAGTAAAGAAAATGTGAATTAAACTAATTGAAACAACCTAAGTGCCCATCAACTGATGAATGGATAAACAAAATGTGGTGTATACATATGATAGAATACACTATTCAGCTGTAAGAAGAAATGAATTTGGGATGCATATGACAACATGGATGAACCTTGAGGATATTATGTCAAGTGAAATAAGCCATACACAAAAGGACAAATAGTGTATGTTCTCATTGATATGAACTAAATATTAGGAGTAAACTTAATGGAGTTAAACTATGGAGTATAGGTTAGTAGGTGATAGATGTGGATTGAGAAGGGGGAGCTGATGCTAAATGTATGTAGAATGTTTAATAAGGTTGATTGTAAATATGTGGAAATGGATAGAGTTGATGGTAACACGTTATGATGAGTATAACTAACACCACTGATTTATAAATATGATTGTAGCTGAAAGGATTAGTCTAAGGAGTTTAATGTAAATTGAAAGACAGCTAGAGGTAATCTAGAGACTATAATGTAGTGATTTCAATGGTAGATGAGGATTGTAGTTAATAATACAAATACGAGCATGTTCCTCTATTGCAAGGTGTTAAGAATATGGTAATACATGGGAGAAATACAACTATTGTAACCTATAGACTATAGTTAACATTAATATTGTAGTATTTTTGTAGCAAAGGCAAAAAAGGTACTATATCAATACTAAAGGTAAAAAAAAAAATGTGGGATTTAGTTTTATGAGATGTGAATATGTTCAAGCATTTTTTAATTTTTTTTCTTCATTTTCTTCATTAACAATAGATCTTGGTCATGTCATTTAATCAATCTGTGCTCATTTTTCATCTTTCAGAACACTGAAGAAACAAATGAGTTTGTTTTTAGGATTAAATAAGAGAAATGTGCCTGGGCAGGATTTTTTGAAGTACTGCTTCCATAATTTGTTAAGCTGCTTTTTGTCTATTTTATTTTTTGAACGTGAAATAAAGTTTAAGAAAAAAACAAATTTTTAACCTATTAGATTTTGTTTTCAAACTTTATGAACTTTGATAATGTGTTTGCAAGGATTCAGAAAAATAGACATTCATATATTATTAGGGGATTATAAATTGGTTCAAACTGTATGGAGAGCAAATTGACAATGTTTATCAGAATTGGAAGTGCTGATACATCATAACTGCCCAGCAAGCCCTCGTCTATGAATTTCTTGTTCTGCTAATACTTAAATATGTACCAGAAAAAGTGTTGCATGTTTTTTTGTTTTTTTCGTTGCAATATTATTCCTAAGAGAAAAGATTAGCAACAACATAAACGTTTGTCAAGAGGAGATTGGTCAAAGCAACTGTGGTACATCCATACACCAGTATACGATGCAGTCATAGAAAAATAATGCGGCAGCTCTAGAAGTATTGCTGTGGAAAGAAATCCAAGATATATCATTAAGTAAAAAAAAGCCAGGTATAGAACAAAGCATTCATTCATCCACAAATATTTATTTATCAGCAGTTTATGTATTTGGTATGCTACCATTTAAGCTTTTTTAGACAAGGGCAGCTTTATTTATTTTCACAGGTAACTCAAGACTATAAAAGAGAAAAGCTGTAAGCAAACAGGGCACTGATTTCTTAAAAGGAGGACAGCAGTCATCAAAACTCTTAGTAAAATAAGGATTCATATCCTAAGATAAATATTGGAAAACATCTAGCGGATAAATGAATTATGAAAAGCAAGCAGTATGATTGTACAAAGAAAAACTCATGCCAGGCAAATTTAATTGTTTTTTTTCCCTTGTGGATCAAGTTACGAGATTAATAGATGAAAGCAGTAATAGGTGTGGTATATCTTAATTTCAGCAAAGCAAAAGGGTAACATATCTTATAAAATTTTACTCAAAGAATTAGCTTAAATTAACTTGGGTATGAACACTATTACATGGACTAAAAATTGGTTGAAGTATCACATGAAAGGGCTAATAATAAATGGCAACTTCTCTAAGAGGGAGGTGGTGTCTAGAGAACTGCTACAAGGGTTAGCAGTAGGTTCAGTTCTTTTTAAACAGACTCATTAATGATGGGAATGAGGAATTAAAGAGCAAGCCAATTAAATACATAGAGAGCGCTAAATTGGAAAATGTTGCACATGTCACCAAGGCAGAATAAGCAATAATGAGCCCTGAGGAGGTTTGATATATGGTCAAAACTTCATTTGGATTCATTCCAACCTAAAAAATGCAGCAGGGGAAAATATCCTAGGCCACATAGGAAACCTGAGAGCAAGATGCCCCAAAAGCTGCAGTGATAATTGATAACTATTCAAGAGCGACCACATTTTAGAAGTACCATCATTTTAGTTAAGAAGACACAAAGCCCAAATGGATTGGAAATACATAATCTAAAACCCTTTATTCTTATGCTCAAAGCAAGTTTAATATTTATTATGGGTTTCTGGTCCTTTAGAAGACATACATGTGTTATAGGCAACTCATTTCCACGAAGAGGTAAGAAAAAATGAAAGTGGTTCAGAAAACAGTAACAAAATATTGGCAAAGATTAGAGATAAAAAATCCACTAGGATGGTTCATATAATATGATATCTGTATTTGGAAATATGCTTCATTTGTTCATAAAAGTCCATCCCTTTCAGTTGTCTGTGCCTGGTAATATTTTTAAAGTAAATGTTAAGAGATTTATGAAAAAGTTTTCCATCAAACTATTACTTATAATAGCAAAAAATATTGGAAATCCCCTTAGAAGCCAGGGGATTTTGGAGGAGACCAAATAGTAGGTGAATGGAAGCAGTAGATGGATTTTACTTCTTAGCATCAGGCTTATGAAAAATCAGACCCTTATTTGCCTAGGGAACCTGGTGTATATTTAAGCAATTAAATTAAATTTGTATTATAATACAATTTTTTTGTATTATAATTTTTGATGGTTTCAATAGCATTGTTACTTCTATTGAAAAAATGAACTTTTTCTCACAGTATTTGGAGGGGGAGTGTTTTCTTAGGCATGGGGCTAATGAAAAATTTAAGGAGCTGAATGGTAATTTGAAATTTATTACATTTCATTGTATGCTCTTTCTATAAATTTTAGGATTATAGGAAGAGGAAGGTAAATCAGATTTAATTTTAAGGACAAATAGCTTGGCATATATTTAAAGTAGTGCTGTCCAATATAAACATAATATGAACCATATTTGTAATTTAAAATTTTCTTGTAGACGCATGAAAAAAAAACAAATGAAATTACTTTTAATATATTTTATTTAAGACATTATTATACAAAATATCATCTTAACATGTAATCAAAATCGACAATTATTAATGAGATATTTTCATTCTTTTGTTCTTTAAGTCTTTGAAATCTCTATTTGGGTTCACCACATTTCAAGTGCTCAGTACCACAAGTGGACAGTACAGGTTTAAAGAAATGCAGGTATATCAAGAGAAAATACATTTAAGTACATTTGGTATCAGCTATGTATGTAGGAATTATTGTTTACCTTACCATTCTTTATTCCCTACATATCAGGCATTCTCTAAATATCTGTGGGTCAGAAGCAAGGGGAAGCAGCATTATCTTTGCTGCTTTTTCTAAACTGTTTTTTGCATGGATGATCATGGAAGGCACCTCTGGAAAGGTGAGCAAAGACAAAGGAAATGAGGGACAGAGCCACATGGATGACTGGGTAACATCATTCAAAGTAGAGGGGAAAGCAAGTACAAAGGTCTTGAGGTAGGGAACATACCTGATATGTTCAAAGGACAGTGAGTATGCAATGTGGCTGAAGCAAAGGAGGAGGAAAGCAGAAGCAGATGGGTCTGAAAAGTTGGGGGTAATGGAGTGCAGATCATGTAAGGCCTTAGGTAGGCTGTGGTAATGACCTTGGAAATTACCCAGGTGAAATGGAAGGCTATTGAAAGGTTTTTGTTTTTTTTTTTAATTTGAGAAGTGGTGAGTTAATATTCATACGATACAGGATTCCCATACGTTGGCCCACCACCAACACCTTATATTGTTGTGACGCATTTGTTACAAATGATGAAAGAACATCGTCGTCATATTACTGCTATCCATAGTCCATAGCTTATATTTGGTATGTTTTTCCCGTAAACCATCCTTTTATTAACACCATGTATTAGTTTTGTATATTTGTTGCAGTTCATGAGAGAACATTCTTGTATTTGTACTGTTAACCACAGTCCATCATTCACCTTGGGATTCACTGTTATATGGTCCCCTGCCTTGTCCAGTCCATCCAAAGTGTACACTCAGTCGCTCTCAGTTTCATCACAGGGTTGTGGTGTCATCAGCTCAGTCCATTTCAGAACATTTTCATTAATCCAAAGGGAAAAATCCCATACCCCCTTATACCCCGCCATTATTAACCCTTAGCGTTGATGTAGTGCCTTCTTTGTCATTGCTGTAAAAATATTACAATATTACTGTTAACTATAGTCTATACATTACATTACATTAATTGTATTTTTCCCACCTATCTCCATATTCTTAATATCTTGTAATTGAGGAAAATTCCTGTATTTGTACTATTAACCATAATCATTATCTACCACCAAAATCACTGTTATACAGTTCCTAAACTATCCTCTAGCTTTCTTTCAGTTGACATTAATTGACTCCCCCTTTCAGCCACAATCACATTTGTAAATCAGCAATGTTGATTATACTCACTATAAGCAAAGGGGTGACATGATCTATCTCACTTAGGTTTTAAAATGCTCACTCTAACTTTTGCATGGAGAATAGAACCAGGGCTCCAATTAAGAAGCTGTTGCAAAAGTTCAGGTGACAGTTGATGGCGCTTGAGCCAAGGTGTTAGTTGTGGAATAGAGTAATTCAATTTCTGAATGTATTTCAGAGAGCTGGCAGGATTTACAGATTTTTAAATAATCCATTTTATTATTTTGTTTAATGTGGAACATAAGAAGGAAAGAGAAGACTCTTAAGAACTGGGCCTAAGTAAATGGTCAAATGTCCCCATTAACTGAGATGGGGACAATTGTAGAAGGAACAAATTGTTTACTTCTACTTTTCTTAAAGTTATATTTTACCACCTGGCAAAACTTTAAACATCATGGATAAGACTAACGTCCTCTTTGACCTTTTTCCCTAATGCTGATTCTCTATGGTTCCCTCAAGCTCAAAGCTATTGTTATCATTTTGGGGTGTGTGTGTATGTACTTCCAGAAATTTTTTTCTGTTCTTTACATGCAAATATGCATATGTAGCCACAGAAAATTTAAGTAATATATTTACATAAATGTTTTCACACCTAAAATATCCTTTTATACCTTTTTTTTTTTCAGTTAACACTATATTGGTACATCTAGATCTACCTCATTCTTTTTCATCTGCTTCATAGTATTTTATAGTGTGGATATACCACCATTCTGCTATTTAAAATATTCATATGGTTTTCTAAGAAACAATGCTTCAGTATATATCCTTATATACCTGCCTGCTTGTACAAATGTGCAAATGTTTCTGTAGGTTAGGTATCAGGAAGTGAAACTGTAGTGTTATAGGGTATGTGAATTTTAAATTTTAGTAGAGGGAGGGAATAACAAGTGGAACATAGGGCATTTTTAGGACATTGGAATTATTCTGCACAATTTTGCGATGACGCATATAGGCCATTTTACATTTTGTTAAAACCTATAAAATTGTACAGTGCAAAGTGTAAATCATATTGTAAACTATAGACCATGGTTAGTAGCAGTACTTCATTTTTTGTTCATCAATTGTAACAAATGTACCACACTCATGTAAGATGTTATTAAGAGGGGAAAATGTGAGGGGGTATGGGTGGGGTATATGGGAATCCCCTATATTTTCAATGTAACTTTTCTGTAATCTAAAACTTCTTTAAAAATAAAGTTTAAAAGTTTAAAAAAAAGATTTTAGTAGATACAAACAAAAACTCTTCAAGATGCAGAAAAAAAACTCATCAGCTGTCTATGAGACTATACGCATCCCTATATTCTCCCTGACACTTGATATATTCAGACTTCTTAATTTTTTCCAACTTCACACATAAAAATTGTTTCTCATTTTAACTTGCATTTCTTTGTGAGTGAGGCAATTATTTTTTCTTACAGTTATTAGGAGTTTCTGATTATTTCCTTTAGATAAATTATTAGAAGTAAAATAGAAGGATTAAAGGATATGAACTTTTCAAAGTTTGGGACTTGTTTACAAGTTGCTTCTCCCAAAAGGTTGTACTTTATTAGCAATATGAGATTACCTATTTCCTTGTATTCTTGCCAACAGAAGTTGTCTTTTATAAAGAAAGTTTAATTTGCTTTGCAAAAACATTGGTTTAATGTGCAAATCTTTGATAACCAGTGAGGTCGGCCATTATTTTATATGTTTGTTTTGACTATGACATTTCTTCTTTTGTGCAGTTTGTTTATATTCTTTGCTTATTTTTCTGTTGTGATGTTCATAACCTACATTGTTATAGATTCAAGTGAAACCACTGTTTAATAGAATGATAAACTTACTGATTTTGTAAAGCAGTAGTATGAAGTTCTTTTCAGTCTCTCTGAAAACACAGTTGTGTTTATACCTGACTCAACCAATTACCAAAGGGTTGAAGACTGTCAGTTACGGCAGTAACTGGTAGGCATGGCAGTTATAGTACTTTAGATATCATTCAGTGTGGCAGGAACATATAGGCAAGGACATTTTTGAGGAAAAAATATTATGATATGGAAAATTAGTTTGTTTGTTTTTATGTGTAAATGGGGAAGGTTTCACTTTCCCACAATTTATTATAAAGGTGCTTAACATGTCTTTTATGAAAAGGTGTTTTAAGAATTATTAGGATAATAATTACAAGTAGGCTGTATTAAACATTTTCTAAGTATATAGAAGGTTATATGTTGATTACTAGTTACATCTTAATTTTGTTTCTAATTGTTTAGTGGAAAGAAATGTTAACGGAACATTGTTGTCTCGCGCAATTTGTAAGCTCTGTGATGGAAGTGAAAGCTCTTTTACGGTAGCAAATGCTTTAGAAAACAGGTAAGCAGTATGGTGGAAACTTTTGTCATTACTATCATCATATTCTTGGAGAATATTTACCTTTTTAAGGTATTTTCCTATCTAATATATCCAGTATCTACTGAAGGAGAGAAGTAGACTTCAACAGCTAAGGAAGCTGAGGCCCAGAGCACAGGTCAGAATAAGGTTCAGATCTTGCCTCAGTCTCTTATTAGATGTTTGACCTTGGACAGCTCAATAGGTCACCAGTCTCCTTGTCTTTAAAATGGGACTATACCACCTACCACATAGCCCATGATAGACTTAGAAATACATATATAAAATTTCTATCATAGTAGTACTACATAGTAAGTGCACAGTAAATGGTAGTTATTTTTGTCTGTTATGTAATTTGTACATAATCTATAATATGTAGTATATAATAGTAACTTCTGTTTGCAGCATATTGACTATGTGCCAGGTGCTGCGCTAAAGCCTTTATAAAAAATCATATCATATAATGTTACCTAGAAAGTATATATTAATGATTAATGGTAATTATAAATATCCCAGGTACCCTGATTTATATCCCTATTCTCTATCTCTTCTTCTTACCCCTTTATTCACATATATGCTCATGCACCCTCTAACTCAATCCCCTTATCCCTGTTTCAGCTCCTTCAATATTTTTAGAAGCCCACCTGATGACTTCCATCCAAGCACAGCTCTCTAGTTCCCAAGTTTAAAATAGAAAATACTTGACCACCTTCTCCTGGGGGTACTTAGTAATGAGATCCTGTTTTCTTTCAGCCTGAGCTGGATTGCATTGTCCAAATATTGGCTATTGGGCTGATCACCAAGTTTGCTTCTGTAATTCCTCCCTGAGCCTAGTTTGTAAGTTCTGGGCTGTGCCCCAGTCTGTACTCCTTCCTGTTCTCTCTTGCGAGTGATGAAAAAACCCACATAAACCCATTAGTATTCCTGCTAATCACTGCCCATCCTCCCTCTATCTCATATATTAATAAAATACATGAAGTATTTTCCTAAAATAAACAAAGCTCAATGAATAGACTTTGAAAGTGATAGTTGTGTTATTTAAGCTTATGCTACCTTTCTGCTTTGTGGCAGATAAAATAAGGAAGGTATATATGATATATACTAATTATAAGAAGTGATTGGATTACATTTATATGAGCTTGTTGGGCCCTTAAGTATGTGAGTGACGTAATCATCATTTTGCTATTCAGTGTTTTCATCCCATGTATTCCATGTGGTTTCAAAAAAATACTCTCCTATTGATTAATTTTATTTAGTTAGACCTTGCCTTATAGCACACAGTGGTAAAAAACTATTCAAACCAGTGTTAATATTTTACATTTGTTTAATTTATTTAAGTAATTGCTTAGCTGAATCAAATTATTCTAATACAGCATTTAGGAAGACAACTTCTTGATTAAATTAGATTTTGTATACTTCATTGACATTTTAAAAATTATTTTTGTTTATTGAACAGGTGTGTCCGATGTGAACCGACATTCATTAATACCAGCAGGTCTTGTGCATGTTCAGAACCTAACATTTTAGTAAGGCTAATCAAATTGATAAAGTATATATATATTTTTATTAAATTGCTTATGTCTTTCCATAAACTGGATTTTTCTTCTTATTTATGAAGACAGGGGGATTATGTTTCAGCAGCACAGGGAATTTTCCTCCACATATGATTTCAGCTGCACGCTATGGAGAGCTTGTGAGTGTGTTTCAATTTTTCTGTTCCATTGTTAAATATCTTTCTTCATTTCTTCCTTTGGTAATTACTTTAGGTCTAAAATAAGAAACATTTATGTGCTAATGTTAATCTAAGAAACAGACAAACAACTTGGCATTTTAATTTATAAGTAAAGTACTATTTCTATACCTTTGTTCATTCCACTTTCAGTGAATCACAAATGTTTAAGCAGGAACAGTCCTATAAAGCAGGTAGTGTAAAATAGTTAAGAGTACCAGATACTCTAGATTTGAATCTCAGACTTGCCAGTTATTAGTTTTGTATCCTTAGACTTGGAAAAAATTACTTAACATATCTAAAGTACAGTTTTATTGTCTGTAAATTGAACATAATAATAATATCCATCTAACGGTGCCTGTACATGGTAAGCACTGGATAAATGCTAAGATAGAGGCTTACATGGGGAGCTCTGAGATCATAAAAAATTGGTTTAGTAACTTTTCTCTAACAAGATGCATGTCATCTGGAGCATTCTTCCCCAATCTTGGACTGTGGGTCAATTTCTGTATACTATTTTAAAATTCACACGCCTTTAATTTTCATTTTTCCTTTTTAAAATAATTTAAGTTGAAGTAATTTTGCCAAAAGTCCCAACAATGTCTCACTCTTTTTAATCTGGTCCAGGATCCTCAGTCACTTAGAGGTCATGTCCCTTCAGTTTTCTCTAACCTGTAATAATTCCTCAGTCCTTCCCTGTCTCTCATCACCTTCTCTGTTTTGAAGAGTATAGAACTTACTATACTCTGTAGAATGACCCTCAACCTGGGTCCCTTATAATGTTCCCTCAAACCAGACCCAGATCATGCTTGGCAAGAAATCACAAAAAAGATGTTGTGCTTTTCTCAGTGTTGCATTACCTCAGGGACACTTGATGTCCACCTGTCCCACCACTGGTGATGTTACTTTGATCACCTACCATAAAATCACCATGTTGTTGGGAGATATCCTACGATTTTGCTAATCTCCTCCTCATTTAACATCCACCTACTAGCTTTAGTCTTTATGGATGATGTTTTAGTTTGCGAAAGGGCTGCCGATGCAAAGTACAAAAAATGTGTTTGCTTTTATAAAGGGGATTTATTTGGGGTAAAACTTAACAGTACCAAGGCGATGAAATGTCCACATCGAGGCATCAGCAGCGTTGCTTTCTCACCAAAATCAGCTACTGTTGATCCTGGTGTGTTGCCACGTCATGAAGCAAGATGGCTGCTGATCTCTGTGAGGTTTCAGCCTTCCCCTCTGGCTCATGGTCTCCTCCTTAGCTGCTCTGTGAGACCAGCGTCTTGGGGCTTCGTGCTTAAGTGATCTTGTAGTCCTCTCTCCTGGCATGGGACTTGTCTCTTTGAGTTTCTGTCTTTGCAGCTCAGCTGTGGGCAGAACTGGAGTCTTTTCTCTCACATGGCAGTTCCCTTTTTTCCTCTTCTGTCTGTCTATGTGAGTCCATGTTTGTCAGACCCACGGGGTGGGGGCGGGGGACAACTCAACCTGAGTCTCATGCCTCACTGACATAGTCCAATAAAAAGCCCTACAGGGGAGCAGGGGTAGCTTAGTGGTTGAACGCCTGCTTCCCATGTATGAAGTCCCGGGGTCATTCCCTGATACCTCCTTGAAAAAAAAAATAAAAGCCCCACAGCAATCTTATCAAGTAATCTAATCAAAGGCCCCTCAACTGAATTTAATATCAAAGGGTATCACACCTAGAGGAATAGATTAGTTTACAAACATAATCTTTCACCTTTTGGAATTCATAAAATAATCTCAAACTGTCACAGATGACTTCATCTTTACCAACCATGACTATGATGGTTGCCAAATGTTGATTTTTCATTTTCATTATTCCTTCCTCATTTATTAATTGGCTTTCTACTGTAAGGAAGAACTTTTCTTTCTTCCCCATTTATATATTTATTCATTTATTAATATCAGTATGGACTCATGGATTCTTATTTTATTCAGTGGCTTATAATCTAATACACTCCTTATTTGTTTTGATGATCAGGTTATCCTAAATTTGGTCAGTGGAAACCCCTTCACGTTGGCTCCTGTGTTTTGTTTTTTTTATATATATATATTTTTTTTATTAGAGAAGTTGTGAGCCTTCAAAATAATCATGCATAATGTGCAGAATTCCTGTATGTCACCCCTCCACCAACACCTTACATTGTTGTGGAAGATTTGTGACAGGTTATGAGAGAACATGACCAGACTATTACCACTAACTATGGTCCATAGCATATACTTGGTATGTTTTTTCCATACACCCCCTATTCTTAACACTATGTATTAGTATTGTTCCTTTGTTATAGTTCATGAGAGAACACTCATAATTGTCCTATTAACCACAGTCCATCTTCCACCACACAGTTCCCTGTGTGATACAGTCCCATGCCTTCTATAATTTATCCAAAGTGTACACTCAGTTGCTCTTACTGCACAGAGTTATGCAGTCATTGCCTCAGTAAATTTTTGAACATTTTCCTTAGTCCAAAAGAAAAAATCCCATATCCCTCTATTATTGACCCTTATCGTTGATAATAGTACCTTCTTTGACATTGATGAAAGAATATTGCAATATTGCTGTTAACTATAGTCCATAAGGTACATTAATTGTATTTTTCCCCATACATCATCATATTCTTACTACTTAGTGACGTACATTTGTTCTAGTTTATAGAAAAACATTCTTGTATTTGTTCTATTAACCACAATCCTTATCCACCACTGGGTTCACTGTTATTCAGTCCCTAGATTATTCTCTAGCTTTCTTTCAATTGACGTTTACATCCCTAGACTACCCTTTTCAGCCACAATCCCATTTATAAATCAGCTATGTTAGTTATCCTCACTATAATGTGTTACCATCAACTTTATCCATTTCCACACTTTTATAGTCAAGCTAATTAAAAATTCTATATACATTAAGCATCAGTACTCCTTCTCAGCCCTCATCCTGTCTCCTAATAACGTAT
>JAQZBX010042200.1:0-22099 GCA_029593785.1 Cabassous unicinctus | reverse complement strand
ATTTGAGCAACAAGGAGGCTCTCAGGTGGCAACCCTTAGACACCCCATAACAGTAGGCTAAGTTTCAATTACAAGGGCAAATACTCATAAGGCTAGTCCTCAATAAAAAGAACCCATCAGTGGGTCATCCTCTTTTGCCAGACACTGCCTATGCACTTAGGGGACTGTTGCTGCTCCCTTGAGGAATGAGGCAGAGCTCTCCAGGCTGGGAATTCAGAATCCCTCATTTATTGAGTAATTGTCTACCCACCATGACCATGCCCAATCCTTTGATCATTTGAACAATTTTATATATCTTTCATGTATTTTCAGATGGACTTACACCCATGAATCCCCCATCCCAGACACCCCCCACCAATGATCCACTGCAGCCCCCCTTGTAACCCTTCTGTGATCTAAACCTTCCTTGAACATGAAGCCCATATAATAATGAAATACAATTAATAGGAAAAAGAAATAATAATGATAAGCTTAAATGCAAGAGATGAGTACAAGGAAACTCAGAAAGAAAAAAAAAGAAAGTAAACTAAAAATAAAATATAATTAGCAGATTGGGGCATTCAAAAAATGGGAGGAAAAATCCTTTTTAAAAAAAAATTATTCTTTTTTCCTTTTATGTCTGTATTATCGGATGTCCAGTGTACCATGACACTTTCCCCCTCTCATTCCCCAGTGTCTCCCAAATTTCGATTTAATTTTCAAGGAAGTTTTAGGTCACAACAAAGTCACGCATGGAATACTAGAGACTCCCACATACCCAACCTCCCTCCCAATTCCCCACCCAATATTAAAACTTTTTTTTAAATGGATTTTACCAGTGTTATAACTGTTATACAGATAGTAAAATATAGCAACTCAACATTGTGAATGGTTTACAGAATAGTTTACAATTTAGACTGTAGAGTTTAATAATTTTTGATGATATTTACCATGTCCTGTGTCCATTACTGTAAGGTAATGAAGAATATTTCCCATGACCACTAAATACCCCATTTGATCTTTTCTGTTCCTTCTTCCCCACCCCCTGGGGCATATGACTCTCCCCTGTGTTGGCTCATGGTATGACAAGATTCATAGTTACATGCCCTGGATATTCTAACGTGCCCTTCCAAATCTACCCACCTGTTAACCCTGCACCACCAAACCCAGGAAAATTTCTACCCACCTGTCCTATCCTTCAATATGTAACTATACTCTTTCAATTTACCATAGATTATGTCCATATGGGTGATGGCTTGCAACCTAACTTCTCTATCTCTCCCTTGTTAACCTATCTTTCAGTCAGTGGTTCTCAGAAACTGTTAACTTTCTGCAATTCAAATCAATGAGGTCATAAACTGTTCATCTGTCAATGCCTGACTTGCTTCACTCAACATAATGTCTTCAAGATTCATCCTTGTTTTTCCATGTGTTAGCACTTTATTCCTTTTAACAGCTGAGTAACATTCCATATTATGTATATACATTTTGCTTATCCATTCATCTGTTGATGGGCACCAGGACTGATTCCAACTTTTGGCAATTGTGAACAATGCTGCTATGAACATTGGTGTGCACATATCTCTTCGTGTCTGCTTTCAGTTCTTCTGTGTATATACCCAGCAGTGGAATCACTGGGTCATATGGAAGATATATTGTAAGTTTTCTGAGGAATTGCCAAACTGTCCTCCGCATTGGCTGGACCATTCCACAATCCCACCAGCAGTGGGTGAGGGTTCCTATTCCTCCACATCCTCTCCAACATTTATATTATGCTGCTTTTTTGATAGCTGCCATTCTGATGTGTGTAAGATGGTATCTCATTATGGTTTTGATTTGCATTTCCCTAATAGCTGGTGATGCCAATCATTTTTTTCATGTGCTTTTTAGCAATTTGTTTTTCTTCCGTGGAGAAATGTCTTTTCAGGTCACTTGCTCATTTTTTAAATGGGTTGTTTGTCTTTTTATTTTCGAGGTGTAGGATTTCTTTATATATGCAGGATATTAGGCTCCTATCAGATATATGATTGCCAAATATTTTCTCCCAATGGGTAGGCTGCCTTTTTATTTTCTTAATAACATCCTTTGAGGTGCAGAAGTTATAAATTTTGATGAGATCCCATTTATCTATTTTTTCTCTTGCTGCTCATGCTTTGGCTGTGAAGTTCATGAAAACATTTCCTATTGTAAGGTCCTGTAGCTGCTTCCCTACATTATCTTCCAAGGTCTTTATGATGTTGGCTCTTATATTTAGATCTTTGATCCATCTGGAGTTGATTTTTGTATAAGGTGTGAGATGGTATTCCTCTCTCATTCTTTTGGATATGGATATCCAGTTCTCCAAGCACCACTTGTTAAAGAGGCCATTCTCTCATAACTGAGTGGGCTTGGTGGCCTTGTCAAATATCAGATGACAGTATATGTGAGGATCAATATCAGAATTCTCAATTTGGTTCCACTGGTCAATAGGTCTATCCTTGTCCCAATATCATGTGTTTTTGATCACTGTAGCTTTGTAGTATGTTTTAAAGTCAGGTAATGTGATGCCTCCAACTTCATTTCTCTTTTTCAATATGTCTTTGGCAATTCAGGGCCTCTTACCTCTCCAAATATATTTTGTGGTTAGATTTTCCAGTTCCTTAAAAAATACAGTGTTGATTTTTATTGGGATTCCATTAAATCTGTAGATTAGTTTGGGTAGGATAGACATCTTGATGATGTTTAGTCTTTCTATCCATGAACAGATAATATTTTTCCATTTATTTAAGTCTTCTTTGATTTCCTTTAACAGTGTTGTTTAGTTTTCTGTATATAAGTCCTTTACATCTTTAGTTAAATTTATTCCTAGGTATTTGATTCTTTTAGTTACTATTGTAAATGGTATTTTTTTCTTGATTTCCTCTTCAGACTGCTTGTTATTGGTGTACAGAAATGATACTGATTTTTGAGCATTGATCTTGTAGCCTGCAACATTATTGAACTCATTTATAAGTTCTAGAAGCTTTGTTGTAGATTTGTCAGGGCTTTCTATGTATAGGATCATGTCATCTGCAAATAATGAAATTTTCATTTCTTCCTTTCCTATCTGGATTATTTTTATATTCTTTTCTTGCCTCAGTGCTCTGGCAAGTACTTCTAAAACAATGTTAAATAGGAGCGGTGATAGAGGGCATCCTTGTCTTGTTCTCAGAGGGAAGGCTTTTAGGATTTCACAATTGAAAATGATGTTGGCTTTGTTTTTTCATATATACCCTTTATCATATTCAGAAAGTTTCCTTCTATTCCTATCTTTTGCAGTGTTTTTACCAGGAAAGAGTGCTGTATTTTGTAGAATGCTTTTTCTGCATCTATAGAGATGATCATGAGATGTTTTTTCTTTCAATCTGTTTATGTGGTGTATCACATTGATTGATTTTCTTATATTGAACCATCCTTGCATAACTGGGATGAAACCGACTTGGTCATGGTATATAATACTTTTGATATGTTGTTCAATGTGATTAGCAAGTATTTTTTTTTAGGATTTTAGCATCTAGGTTCATTAGAGAAATTGGTCTGTAATTTTCCTTACATGTGGTATCTTTGTTTGGTTTTGGAATTAGGGTAATGTTAGAATTGTAGAATGAGTTAGGCCATATTCCTTCTACTTCTATTTTTTGGAAGAGCTTAAGCAGAATTGGTGTTAGTTCTTTCCACAATGTTTGGTAGAATTCAGCTGTAAAGCCATCTGGTCCTGGGCTCTTCTTAGTTGGGAGGTTTTTGATGACTGAGTCTATCTCTTTACTTCTAATTGGACTTTTGAGTTCATCAATTTCTTCTTTAATCAATGTAGGTTGTGAATTTCTAGAAATTTGTCCGTTTCCTCAAAATTATCATACTTGTTGGCATATAATTTTTCAAGGTATCCTCTTATGTTACTCCTTATTTTGTGGGGTCAGTAGTGATATCCCCTTGCTCATTCCTTATTTTGGGTATATGCATCTGTTCTCTCTTTTTCTTTGTTAGTCTGGCTAAAGGTTTGTCAATTTTTTTGATATTCTCAAAGAGCCAGCTTTTGGTTTTGTTTATTGTTTTAGTACTTTCTTATTCTCTATTTCATTTAGTTCTGCTCGAATCTTTGTTATTTCCTTCTTTCTACTTCCTTTTGGTTTAGTTTGTTGTTGTTTTTGCATTTCCTCCAAGTGTGCAGTTAGGTCTTCAATTTTAGCTCTTTCTTCTTTTTTAATATATGAATTTATGGCTATGAACTTCCCTCTCAGGACTGCTTTCCCTGCATCCCATAGGTTTTGATATGTTGTGTTGTCATTTTCATTCATTTCAAGGTAGTTGCTGATATCTTTGAGATTTCTTCCTTGATGCACTGTTTGTCTAAGAGTGTGTTGTTTCACTTCCATGTCCTGTGCCTAACCTGTTTCTGTGGCCCTTAGTGATTTCCAATTTCAATCCATTATGGTCAGAGAAATTACTTTGCATAATCTCAATCTTTCTGAATTCATTGAGAGTTGTTCTGTGGTGTAGCATGTGGTCTATCTTGGAATAAGACCCACGTGCACTCGAGAAGAATGTAAATCCTGCTGTATTTGGGTGTAGTGTTCTGTATATGTCTATTAAGTCCTGGTCCTCTAAGGTATTGTTGAGAGCCTTTGTTTCTTTAGTGATTCTCAGTCTAGATGTTCTGTCTAATGATGATAATGGTGTGTTAACGTCCCCTGCTATAATTTTAGAGGCATTTATTTCTTCACTTAGGTTTTCCAGGATTTGCTTCATGTATGTTGAGGCACCCCGATTAGGTGCATAAATGCTTATGATTGTGCTCTCTTTTTGATCAATTACCCCTTTTACTAATATATAGTGTTCATCTTTGTCTCTTATGATAGTTTTGCATTTAAAGTGTATTCTGTCTGATATTAGAATAGCTACTCCTGCCCTTTTTTGGAATTGTTAGCTTGTAAAATGGTTTTCCAGCCATTCACTTTAAGCCTCCTTGAATCCCTGGTTCGACAGCATATAGATGGGCCATATTTCCTTATCCATTCTGCTAATCTTTGTCTCTTGATAGGTGAATTTAGCCCATTAACATTCAGTGTTATTACTCGTAATGAATTTCTTACTTCAGCCATTTTTCTTTGTGTTAATGAATGTTATATGTTGTTTTGTTTTTGTTTTTTTGTCTTTTTAGCTGCTTTTAAACTCTCCTCCAACTCTCTCTCCCTTGTTTTTTCCTTTCAAATTTTAGAACTTCCTTTAGTATTTCTTGAAGTGCAGGTTTCTTATTGACATACTCTCTTAATTTCTATTTATCTGTGAATATTTTAAACTCTCCATCATTTTTGAATGCGTTTTGCTGGGTAGAAAATTCATGGCTGGAATTTTTTTCTTTTAGTATTTTGACTATGTCATACCACTGTCTTCTTGCCTCCATGGTTTCAGCAGAGAAATTAGCACTTAATCTTATTGTACTTCCCTTGTATGTGATCGTTCTCTTTTCTCTTGCTGCCCTGAGAATTTGCTCTTTGTCTTGAGCTTGGACATTTTGACAAGTATATGTATTCAAGTTGGCCTGTTGGGAATTATACTGTTTGGGGTGCACTTTGCTTTCTGGATCTGCACATCCATCTCTCTCAATAGGGTTAGGAACTTTTCAGTCATTATTTCCTTCAACACTTCTTCTGTTCCCTTTCCCTTCTCTTCTCCTTCTGGTATGCCCATAATGCATATGCTTGAGCATTTTGTGATGTCGTTTAATTCCCTGAGTCCTTGCTGGATTTTTTCTATCTTTTTGTCTATTTGTTCTACTATCTTTTTTATTTCAGATGTATTGTCTTCCACATCACTAATTCTTTCTTCTGCCTGTTCAAATCTGTTGCTATGTGAATCCAGAGTCTTTTTGATTTCTTGGATTGTGCCATTGGTCACCATCATATCCATTATCTTTTTTGGAGTGTTTACAATTTCTTCAATCTGTTCTCCCAGTGTCTTCTTTATTTTCTTAATCTCTTCCTTCACTTCTTTAAGTTGGTCCATGATATTTGTTTGGAAAGCTTTGATTAGTTGTTAGATGTTCTACATCATTTCCTGGTTTTTACTTTGTTCATTGGATTGGTCCATGTTTTCCTGTTTCTCAGTATGTTTTGTAATTTTTTGTTGCCCTCTAGTCATCATTTTATCTTGATGGATTTATTCAGTTGATTAGCTTCTCTCTGTGCTCTAGAGTTTTATTTAGCTGGTGGTTCTGCTTGTATGCTAAGTTTTCTCTTTGATACTTTTTCTTCTTATTTTATTTCCTTGTTTCTTTCTATGTTCCCTTGAAGACAAAAGATTAGGGCCAGAGGAATTGAAAGATGTGAGAAAGGAAGAAGGATTATTGTAATATTGATAAAAGTTAGAAGAGGGGCCAAATAAGACTTAATGAAATGAATATTTAATTCATGTAGGCAGTGTAGAGTGATAGGAAAGAAAGTAGAGTACATACAATTGGACTGGGAAACCAAATAGAAGAATATGTATATAAAGATTTAGAAGGCTAGAATTATGAGGAGGGAGAGAAAGAGTTAAGAAAGGGCTGAAAGAAAAGAGTTAATATTAATAAAAAAAAAGAAGAAAACAAAATAGAGGGAACAGAAATTGACACCCCTGAGTTGTGGGCATATGGAAAAATGTGGTATTTAATAGCCACAACAGAAAGCAGAAGGCAGAAAGATGAAGGAAGAATAAGAGATAGTTTGGAATACAAAATCAATTTAGACAGATAATGGGAAATTACTGAAGAAGAAGCACAGCAAAGAAGAGACAAGCTACCGGCACCTAATTTTAAAAAATGAAAGAAAAAAGAAAGGGGGAGGAAAGAGGAAAGAAAAGCAACAGACAACAAATAAACAAAGAAAAACCAAACAACCACACAGGCAAGCAGTCAAACAAAGCTAAGGGGGCTCAATCTTTCACTGGGATCCCGTGGATCCTCTCAGCCTGCTTGTGTTTATCAATCAATTTCCCCACAGGGTTCTATATGCAGGTCCTGAAGCAGCTTTTGGCTATTAAACTAAATTAAAAAGAATTTATTTTTCATTTATTAAAGTATATGCAGAAATTCTTCATTTTCAGAAAAGGATTGCACATTAAAAAGACTGCTTAGAGTGAAATCATGAGAAATGGTTTTCAGTGTTGAACAGTAAATAGTAAAAGATCATTGATTAAGATTTTATCCAGAAAAATTCAAAATGAAGAGAAAAATGCTTTATATATAAAACATAACTTGTAATAAAAATAATAAAAATTAATTACATATGTTTTCAAGACACAAAATATAATAGTGCTGTGATTCATCTCAGGAAATTGAATCCATTGTTAGGCAGTTAGAACTGGTTCATTGATTCAGCTATATATTCAACTCACAATTAGAGAACTGGGCTCCCTTCAGCTGCTATGTCACTATTTTTAATGTCTGGCTTCATTTCTTATGGTGTTTTTGCCCCTGTAAACATTTCTTCCAAATTCTAAGTGGATGGAATAAAGGGGAAAATGAAAAGTCTTTTGCTTCATGACAGTTTGTTCAATATGCAGCCATCCTAAATACATTCAGCTCTGAAACATTGGAAAGAATTAAGCTATGTGTACATCTACAGTTATGGGACAGCTGCAAGACTGAATAATTGCATTGTTAATAAATGAATGATGGACAGGACAAATGAGCTTATGAATGCCTTGAATGTTTGCATGTTCAGCTTAATCTTGTAAAAGGTTTAGCATTTAAAAGGAATCTCATATTTGCTACTTAAATAATACATTCTGAAGAATAGACACTGAAGCATAGATTAAGTATTTCACCGTATGCTGCTGTTGGGTCATAGCAAACTCAAGACTAGATTATATATTCCATTGTATTTTTAGAATGTTAAAAATTGAGTAAGCAACTAATTAAAAGAAAGTGTAATAAAATGGCAAAAGTGTAATACTTCTGGAAGGTTTTCATCACAGTGTCATTTTTAGGAATTCCTTGACAATCATGTAAAATTTATACACTGAAAATTCCCTAGAACTTTCTTAAGAGTCCCTTTAAACTCTTTGTTCCTCAGAGTATAAATAAGAGGATTCAGCATAGGGGTCACCACAGTGTAGAAGAGAGAAACAAACTTTCCCTGGTCTTTGTATTTACTCTTGGCTGGCTGCAGATATATGAAGATGATGGTTCCATAGAAGATGATGACAACCAACAGGTGGAAAGAGCAGGTCCCAAATGCTTTCTGTCTACCAGTGGTTGACTTAATCCTCAAAACAGCCTGGGCAATGTAGTCATAAGAGACCAAGAAGAATGGGACAGGCACTACAAGGAAGAGGACAGTAGCCACAAAAAGCTCAATCTCATTGAAAGTGGTGTCTATGCAAGCCAACTTGATGAGCACAGGGACCTCACAGATGAAATGGTCCAATTGGTGATGACCATAGAAAGGCAGCTGAAGAGTGAAAGTAGACTCTACCAGGCTGGTGGCCACACCACTGAGCCATGCCAAAGAGGCCAGGATCATGCAGAGACGGGGATGTATAAAGACAGTGTAATGGAGGGGACAGCAGACAGCAACATAGCAATCATAGGACATCACTGTGAGCAAAACACGCTCCATGGAACCCAGTGCATGGAAGATGTAGAGTTGAACAACACAGCCACCATATATAATAGCTTTCATGGGATCCCACAAGTTTACCAGGAGATGGGGAATCACACTGCTGGTGAAGCATAAGTCCAGGAAGGAGAGATGACAAAAGAAGAAATACATTGGCATGTGAAGCTTGAGTACCAGATAAGATATCAGAATGATGGTGGTGTTAGCCAAAATGGTTTATAAGATCAAGATGACTATAAATAGAGTCTTCTGTAACTGAGGATGATCAGAAAACCCCAACAGGATGAAACCTCTCAGGCTGCTTTCATTGGCACTCCTCAAATTCCCCATTTGCAAAGTAGTTTCCAACTGAGGCAGAGCTGAGAAAGATGGTGTATTATACAAGGTCAAGTGAGTGACAATGTCAATGTCACCTCTCATAAAAGTGTCCTATGTTTAATTGGTATAAGTTTACAACCTTAGAGCTAGCTACTTACATCTATGCATTTTCCTAATGTGTGCATTCTACCCATTTCACTTTTTAATTATTGTCTAAGGTTCTTCAAAATAGAAAACAATGGGCATATTGACAAACACCATTTTTTGTTATAGGGAACACTTTAGGCTGTGGATTCTTTCCAAATTTACAGCTTAATATTAACATATTTTTCTAGTTACAGAAAGGAGGAAATTCATATGATTCCAACTAAAGACAGAAAACTGAAATTTTAAGAAATTTTCTATTAGGGAAAAAATATCTCTCATCATCAAGAATTGTGGAAAGTTTTTCTAAGGTTACATGGTGGAAATAAATTAGATGTGATGATCATTAACTAAAAAACAACTTCTGAAAGCCTATAAGACCTTCTCAAATGCATATGTTCCCTGAGAAAGGCAAAGCTTGGATGCATTTCTTCTGAATACGTGGCAAAATTGATTTTGATTCTAAACATTATCTACATTAACTCTTCTTTCCCCCCCAAGTTTTTATTTTTTTATTTGTTTTTGTTGGTTTTTGACTTCTTCCTTTTTCAGCCACTGAGGATCCTTTTGATTTTTAGTAAATGAAATGGTACCTGTTATTTTTATATCCATATGTACTTAAATTTCTTTTCCTGGAATCATTTGAATGATAACAATCATTCAAAGTGTGAATGCAAAATGTGCTTCCTGGTAAAGGAAACAAGCAAATAAAACGATCTTCAATTACAAATTAAGAAATCATGTATGATTTATGAAATGACACTATTCAGTAAGCTATTAATTATGGCAGTACTATAGAAGTGACAGTCCTTTCTTTCAATCTAATATTACTAAGGAGCCTTCCCTCAATCCCACAGAAAAATAAAATAGCCCTTTAATATTATACACTTCCAAAACCTTTGTTTTTAAGTATTTGATTTGACCTAGTTGTATATCTATTTCTTCACAATAGCTGGTGATTTCACAGCACCCAAGCCGACGGTATTATCTCAAAAATCCATTTAGCAGTCTGCACAGGTTATATCCTTCATTATATTCCTCTTTGATTTTCCCAAGAGAGTCTGAAACAACTCAAGGCAACTAGTAGTAGTTGATATCATTGTCAAATGAATGATCGAAGAGATACCTGAATATATGGTGGGAAAAACTTTTGAATTCTCCTGAATGTAATTTTTGGTAATGATAATTAATATTTAACTTATTTACAATATAATTCCAATTCCTTCATGTTGGAATGAAATTTCAAAATATATATATATTTTGAATTTCAGCAAAATATCTTCAATTAAATTATTTTGATAATATTATTTTAATTAATTTGGACAACATTGAACAAAAGTGTCCATTATATTAGAGGCCCTCTTTGTTTAAATAGATCTTCTGAGATAACTTCAGTCCTAGATATGACATTTTCTTGATAAATCTTACTTTTTTCCCTCTGACTTTGTAGATCCATATAATATCTCCTTTTTATTAACTAAATTCACTTAGGCAATATGGTAATGAATTAAGGAGAGCCAGTTCTTTTCAACCCCAAGGAATATGATCAGATCTCCTAGTAGTAAATGAAGTTAACTTTGCTAACTTCCCACTGTATTTGTCCTATTACATCTGGGAGGACATGGCCTTATCAATATATGAAATGATGCAGGGATAGTAATTGCCTGCATCTCATACATTTTCATAGACCTAATCAGGAAAAGGCATATCACCATGTACTCTTCAAGGGTCCATAGTGATGTCTTAAGTAGAACAAAGTAGAAATAGTAACAATGATAGAGAAATTCCTGTGATAGATCTGTGGGACATAAAATGACACTACTCAGAAAGCTATTAATTAGGGCAGTACTATAGAAGTGCCAGTATTTTCTTTCAATTTAACAGGGCTCAACACTTTTAAATATTCAGTGAGATGATTTAGTAAAATGTCCTGAATTTATAACCTTAATCCATCTACTTGTGATATCATCCTCAACCTCTGCATAAATATCTCTCAAATTTCTAATCCCCCATTGGTTGTAACTGCCAAAAGCGCATGTGGTTACCCTTATGAATAGTATTAAAGTGATTAATGGGCATTTATAAATGTGGCAACTTGTCATCAACTCCACCTCAATATTGTAATTCCAAAAATAGAAACACCCTGCAATATCCTCAGTATTAGCTTGTTCATTTTCTCCCATGGTCTCCAAGTAGGAAGCTTCAAACATTTCATTTATATTTCAAAAATAAATATATCTTTTAAAAATTGATTTTCTTCTGGTAAATTTTATGAAAAAGTATCTATTACTAGTCTATCCTTTTTCACTAAATATCAGACCCTACCCCATGTTTTCTCCTGTAATTGAGGCCCCAAGTATCTGGATTTATATTCCATACACATATATTTCCATGATGAACATATCCCCATTTATTATGAATCATTAAAGTGTTCAGAGTACACATTCATGAGCAAACTCAAAGAGAGCAATAGAATTATGCAGGCATTTTCCACAGGTTCATGGCAGAATACAAGGAAAGTAATTAATTCTGCATATACATACCATTTAAATTGAACTTGTTTATAATTGCACTTTTCTGAATATATCAAATATCCACATTACACATTACAAAAAGCATATGTGACTGAACATAGAAAAGTTTGAAATGAATTGCAAAAAAACACTTTGTTTTTAAGGAGATAGATATTGGTTGATTGCAATATTTCCATAACTTCTCACTTTAAATCTAGTAGCTTTAATAAAATAAAAAGAAAATGAAAAGGAAATATCTCTGTAAACAGGAACAATCCTAAATCTATGGAACTCCCATAAGCCTGTATCACATAGTCATTAGATCATGTGCAAGATACTTTGAAATTTGATTTAATAACACATGGACACAGAGAGCAAAACTCTCTTTGCTAAGCACCATCCTATCTATCACTTACCTTGGAAAAATAAAATGTAGAATATAGCAGGTCATGGGACATTAAATATCCTATTAGAGGAGTGTTTCCATATAGAAGATGGATCCATTGCTGGGAAAATTAGTTCTGTTGATAAGTGGCATGGCTGGGAGCCAAGGGGAGCTAGATAGGTTTTCATAGGAAAGTTATCATTTACTTTGAGGAAAAGCTATTGGGAAAATGATATCAGAATGAAATTTCCAGATATCTACTATACTTCCCCACCAAGTGACTGCAAGACATAACATAAACTAAAAACCACCGACATCTATCCTACAGTTCATGTTTTAAAAATTCAAGTAAAACAGCATCCAGGTAAACATTGAAGAAAAGGCAAAACAAACTTTCCCTATATATTTAGGGAAAGAGCAATCCCGGATGATGGTCTTCTCCCAAAGATTATGGATATGCAAATAAGATAAAACATAATATCTCAGTTTCATACACTACAAAATCTATTCTATTAAAAACAAAACAAAACACAAAAAATAACAAAAGAAGAAAAGGCTCATAAGAGAAGAAAGGTGAGTGAAGAATGTGCATTTGAAGGAGAATTTGAAAAGGTGAAATTTTCTGCCAAATTTTAAATAAACTAAAAGAAGCTGGAATCATTGAAACAAGGGATTTGAAACAAAAGCAGATTTAAAAGGCAGATTGGCTGAGATATTTAAGTAAATTTAGGAACTAAAGTTGTTAAGGAGATATAAACCATATTTGGGAAGGCAGAAATAGAACGTAATAAGGATAAGTTTGAGCAACTTGTACAGACTGCAATGGAAAGAAATAAAGAAAAAAATATTAAGAAGATGACATTACAAAGTCAAATAGCAAAATTACAACATATCCTAAATTTCACAGTTAGTAATTATTCTTTACATCAGAAGGTCACTTTGTAATACCATGAAAGCTAATTTCAAAGCTAAAGCGGTATTTTTTTTTTTTTTTACTTTCATGATGGGAATTTATTAACTCACATACTTGAGGCTGAGAAAAAATTCCAAATCCATTCATCATCAGGAGATGCTTTCTTCCTTAAGACTGGCTACTGGGTGATCTTGGACTCCTCCATCACTTGGCAAGCACATGGTGGCATCTGCTGGCAAAACAGCAATTTTTTCAGTTAGTTTATAACCATTTATTATATAATCTACACTGAAGACATCACTTATAAGTTTTCATGCATAAAATATAACAAATGATTCAAAGCAAGCATGCAGGTGATATAAGGATTCTGTCATTGGCCAGTTTTTACTGAAAACATTGATTTCATGTAGAGTGGAACTTTTCATCTTTTTATTTTCTAACTAATCACTGGTAAAACTGAAATCAATAACAAAATGTTGGTCAATACCAAAATTTTAATTAGAATGTGTTAGAATATATCATTCAAAAGAAAACTAATATCAAAACATAAGAATACTCAGAGTTCTAAACTTCTCATTGAAAAACATAAAATAAGGAAATAAGTAAGTTAAAGAAGTATACAACAAAATAAATCTTATGAGAAGTAAAATGATTAAACATCTATATTACTTTTAATTAAAAATAAACAAGAACAAGTATGAATAGTAACAAAAAATCCATAAATAAAATATACTGGGAACAGATCTGGCTCAAGTGGTTGAGTGCCAGCTTCCCACATGCAAGGTCCTGGATTCATTCCATGGCCCCTGATACTTAAGAAAAAAAAAAAAGAAAAAGAAAAATGGTACAGCAACAAAATAAAGAACCCAAAAATACTTTAAGGATAATAATAGAAAATTAACAAACAGGGTAAATTTTGGAAATATTTAGGTAATATTTTAAGAGAATTTATTTCTTAAAGAGATTTCCATATAAGGCAAGTAGTTAAAACAGTATAATGTAATCAGTTTTCATCTGTAGTCAGAAAGCTGTAAAATATTTCTACAAAAACACCAATATTAAAACTTTAAATTATACTAGAAGGGTTTTTTAGATTGATTGATTTCCCTAATTATAAAAATGCATCTTAGAAAAATTAGGTTGTCTAATTAAGACCAAAGAATGATGCCAACAATTGCCCCTTGCACCAATGATACCTAAGGAGCCTCTTCAAAGGACCAACATATCTCACCCACTCAGGTCTTCCCAAATGGGTTGTATGTATTTCTTTCTTCTTTCAGTGCAACTATCCTTCCCTTAGCTCCCATGCACACTAGGGCATGGGTCCTAAACGATGGCATAGCCCAAACTTTTGGACTAGACAGCTGAAAAGTCTTCCTAATGTGGGTGCTTTATGGACCTTTTCCCAGAACCAATCCACAGGGCCCCTGGGGCATCCCATGGGCTAGGGTTTTCTAAATACTTAGCAACACTGCTGTGTCCCCATAGTCACTTATCACTTTGAAGGAAAACTGATTCATTCCACACTCAGAATATGAGCTGCTCATAATAAAAACTGAGTGCCGCATGTACTCTGTCCTTAAATATCTGCCTCAAAGTATTTGCAAACTTCTAGCTCTTTTCATTTCTAACAGTGTCCTGTCTGAGTGTATCATTAGCACTGATGAAAGCCACAGCTTCCCTTGTGCTGGACCTCATTCATAACTCCGTACATGTACCTTCTGCTCTTCTCTCTTGTGGAATTGTTCTTACTGTGCTAATTTGTGAGAGTCTATCTCTAGCCCCACTTCCCCAGTTTATTCCTCTTGGTTGTTTCCATCAGAAATCCCACATGAATCAGAAAAATTATGTAAACCCTATATTGTGACTTGTCCTGTAACAATGATTATTTTTCACTTTGAAACTAGTATATTGGTTTTTCACCAGATGGTTTCAGCTCATGGCATCAAGTACTGCCATAGAGCTGAACCCATAAATTATTATTCTCCTTAAAATACTTTTTTAGTGTGCAAATGTTTCTATGAATCATTCATCCATCTAGCCTATTCTGCTAAACTAGTCTTTACTTTCCAAAAACCAACAACAAAGTATAAATTTAAAGTTTTTTTTTTTTAGTCCTAAATACCACTTTTTAACCAAGCAAGATAGAGATAACTCTATGTCAGGAGCCCACACATCTTGTAAACTAATTAATTATTCCTTTTATATTTTATTGTACATAGAGAAAATATGATGTCAAAGCTACTAAGGATAATCCAGATGGTGGATTTCAAATTAGTCCTTTTATGTTGTCTTAGATTATGACAGAACGTTTTATCTTATAAAATAGAAATTCAGCATTTGTTTCTGTTTCTTGTGGTTTGTTTTTGATGCCCAATATCAAAACAAAAAAAGTGGCATTTTCAACTATGGACTAAAGTAGATTTATTATTATTCTAGTAATGGAAGAACTTGTAACATTGATATAAAATCAGTGGTCACCAGAGCTTCTGAGGGGAGGGAGAGGGAAGAACAGGTATATCATGGGGCTTTTTGGAGACATTGGAATTATTCAACATGACATTGCAATGATGGATTCAGGCCATTAAAAATCTGGTCAAAACCTATAAAATTGTGTGCTGCAAAGTGTAAACTATAATGTGAACTATAGACCATGGTTAATAGCAATGATTAAATATGCATTCCTCAAATTTCACAAGTATACCACAATAATGAAAGATGTTAATGGGAAAAAGTGTGGGAAGGGAGTGGGATGATATGTATTGGAATTCCCTACATTGAAAATATATTTCAATGTAACATTTATGTCATTGAAAGCTTCTTTTAAATTTTTTTTTAAAAAATTGCATTGAAAACTGTTTTTAAAATTGAGCCCAAATATCTAAATAAGACCAGGAAATTAGGGGATGTAGCATGAGAAAAAACAATAATAATGTAGAAGAAAAATGATGATCATTTTAATTGCCTTTGGCAGTGCTTGCAACCCTGAGATGGTCAGGAGATTGAGACTCCAATTACATAAAGGGGCAGAGGATGTGGTAGGTTGCAATGGGGGCCATAATTTTAATCTCCATTTGGAGCTAAATTCCTGGGAATTTTTATAGTCAATAGGTCAGATTGATTAATTGAGCAGATATTATACATCCTGGTTCATTCTATTTTATATTAACAATATTGTCTCTAGATGTTGGCAAGATGATTCATGAATGAGTATTACATGCAGAAAGCTTAGGGTCAGAGGATATTTTTCCTTTTGTAAGAATCTAAAATATCAGGTAGTATCAATTTAAACCCATATTTTGATGACATTTCACAGAGGTGATGTTGGATATAAAAAAAAATCAACAGCAGTTTTATAAGAAAACATTCTGAAATACTCTGAAACAACATGAAAGGATAATTTAAAATCCACCATCTAAGTTCTCTTTAGCAGCATTAATTTCACAGTTGCTCCATGCATAATAAAGCATCCAATCTGACTATCATGATTGTGAAACTGATCACTCTTTTCTGCATACTTACTTCCAACCAGTAAAGTGCATCTGGTCTCAGGAGTTACTTCTGCATTCATGGTATCTCCAGCTGACTGTATTCTGAGAGGAAATAAATTGACATTTCTTGGTCAGGGCCCCCTGTCAGGACTTGTTGGAAAAGGAACAAACTAGGCAACAAATATAAAATTATGAGAAAGAGAATCAATCCAGTTGTTGCAGAGTCCTGTTATTGCTTTCCTACACAAATTGAATGTCAATATATCTAGAAAGGAAACAATTCATATTTTTAGTACTCTGGAAGAGTGGGAGAGTATGTTAAAATCATCTTGTGTGAGGTTGGTGCATAGGTAAAGTTGACCCTCAGTTATGAGGAAGAAGTATCACAACATGGACTCCTGGCTGGAAGCTATCTCTCTGGAGGCTGAATCTCTCTGCAACAGCTCCAAGAGATATTGTTCTTAGAACATGCAGCCAGGGGTACAACATGGATATGGCTATTCCAAATAAAGGAAAGTATTAAATGACTTTAAACCTAGGTGTTAGGGCTTTCTGGGAAATGAGTTTGGAGAAAGTGAACCCACTTCCCTCACTCATAAGAAAAAGTACTAGAAAGTGAGAAACCCCCGGGAATCACCTCTTCAATAGGAATGGGGCTTATGCAGGGGAGAAAAGAAAGAAAGAAAAAAAGGGTTTGTTGATGTGCCATCATCACTTCCCTGAGGGGTAAGAGAATTGCTATCTTTCCCCTATGGAAAATATGTAGCTCATTAAAATGTGCATAATAAAAGGTCCTGGGACATGGTCATGGAAAAATAAAAGAAACCTGCTGTCTTGCAGTAAGATGTCAGCAATTTAACCTGGCACATTTGCAATCACTTGCAAATTAAATTTATTCTGATTACTCCATGATAATGCCTGCATGAGGCAGTAGAAAAAGAGTATCATTGAATGGTCTATAGAGAAATAGCCTCATGCATAAATCCCTTGAGTAACTGGTTCAGAGTATCAAGTTAGCTACTGACTGAATTTTAAGTGTACAGCAAATGTCAGGCATTCTTGTACTCTGTGCTGTTCTCACTACTTTAAAGGGTCCATTTTACAATTCTGAACTGACTTTAAATTAATAATTCTACTCCCATTCCTCTTTCCTTTTATTAAAGTACCTCAATTATAAAAATGAAGTTATTTGAAATAGGAGAATCTCCATTCTTACATGGTTCCCTAATTATCCATTTGTACTTATAAACAATTTCTAAAATCTACATTGTAAGGAAAAAATTATTTTTGCTTTTCCATTTCTCAGTTTACTGGGAATTCAGAGACTTTTGTGACTTTCTCAGTACATAGGATCGCATTCCATTCTAATCATGTTCTGCTTTATCATGTGAATCTTTCCTCTGACTTTTCTAATAACTTTTAAGGAAATTTACTCTCTGGCCTTAAAATGGATCATACCACCTGTGGCAGTTTGATATTATTTATGAATTTCAAAAAGAGATATTTCATTATGTTTGTAAACTGGCCTTTTCCTCTGTGTGTGATTCCCTTTGATTTTATTAGATTCAGTTGAGATGCCTTTGATTAAATTATGTTAAGATTAGGGCTTTGATTCAACCACCATCATTAAGGTAAGTCAGTTTTAGTCCCTGTACCCTTAGTGGGCTATATAAATGGACACTCAATCAAGGAGACACACAGAAGTAGATACACAGACAAGATACACAGAGGAAGAGAGACAGCTCCATAGACACAGCAGAGGCCCGGGAAAGAAATGAACAATTTGCCTGATAGTTTGTGGCTGTAGAGATCAGAGCCCTGAGCAGATAAGAAGGCCCAGAAAGAAATCAGCCCTCCAGCCTATAGCTGAGATTGCAAGAAGCTGGGGTCACAAAGCCTTAAGAGGAAGAGGAACGCTGAAGCCTCACAGACATCATTCACCATCTTACTTAAACATGTGGGTACAAACTTTGGTGAGGAAGTACCTCTTATGATATCTTGAGTTGGACTATTTAGGGCCTTTTTTTTTTTTTTTTTTTTTTTTTTTTTTTTTTTTTTTTTTTTTTTTTTTTTTTTTGTCACCTACTCCTTCCTTTTATTTATTTGTGTGTGTGTGTGTGTTTGTGTGTGTGTGTGTGTGTTTTATTGTGGGTAAAAATTAAATTTTTCACAATACATACCAATATTTGTAAAAAGATATATAGATACATATGCATATATGTGCATTTGATAACATAAATGTTATTTGGTATATATATATATTTTTTAAAGGTGCCTAGATAACCTATTACTCAGAAATTACAGGGATTCCCATGTTCCCCACCACCCACACCTCCAACAACATCCCACACCACCATTCCTCATCCATGTGGTACAACACGCGCAATGGATATACACATCCTGGGGCCTTGCCACCGAGCATAAACCACAGTTCACATCACAGACCACACTCTCTCCCACCCAGTTTTGCATGGTATATTCTGATGGAAATAGGCCTTCATCTGTCACCACTTTGCCACTCAGGACAACCCCCAAAGTCCCAAAAAAGCTGAGTATTTCAACTGCCCCTCCTCTCCCTCCCACAAAAATGTTCAGTGGCCACTGGCTCCACCTTACTGTTACAATTTCTTCCATTGCTTGAATCACAATATGCCTACAACAGAACACCACCAAGTCCACTCTAGTCCACAGCTCCTCCCCAAATCCTGAAGGGACTTGGAAGGTGATGTCCACTCCACCTCCAAGTGAGAGAGGTCTTATATCCCATGGATATAGTGGATGGGATTATCTTGCCTTCAGCTGCAGGCCCTCTCCGTTCCCTGGGGTGTCTGTTGCCCATCGTCATCTCCTCGCCAGGTTACTTGGATGAGTCCATTGAGATGTAGGGTAGGAGTTGC
Source organism: Cabassous unicinctus (assembly GCA_029593785.1). NCBI lineage: Eukaryota > Metazoa > Chordata > Mammalia > Cingulata > Chlamyphoridae > Cabassous > Cabassous unicinctus. The sequence goes on along the minus strand of JAQZBX010042200.1, from coordinate 2,841 downwards.
AGCTCCACTGAGATTCCAGGCACAGCTGGCACATAGATGGGCCAGAGGATACAGTCTCTGGAAGTACACCTAAAATATCCTGCATCACATATAGGTTTGAGTAGAAGGGACTGATGGACCATGTGCAGGGAAGACTTATTGGAGTCCAACTCTGTCACTCTCAGGAACACAGATGCCAATGAAGAGCCCACTAATTAGGCATCAATCTCTCGGGCTATCCCCCTTGTATAGGACCTGGTTGTCACCAGAGCCCTCAGGAGTCCCTTAGTGTGGGGTGATATCCACTTTGGTGTTCTATGAGATCCTACTGAGGAATGCATAAGTATTACCTCTGGGATGACCTCCTGACTCTCTTTGAAGTCTCTTAGCCACGTGAACTCATTTCTCTTTACCTTTTCCCCCTTTTATTCAAGGTCTTTTTCCAATCACTTTGCCAGTTGGCACTTGGTATTAATTCCTCATTGCCAGGGAGGCTCATACCGGGGAGTCATATCCCACGTTGGGTGGAAGGTAATGCATTCAAATGCTGTGTTTGGCTTAGAGAGAGGCCACACTTGAGCAACAAGGAGGCTTTCAGGTGGTAACACTTAGGCACCCAATAACAGTAGGCTAAGTTTCAATTAGAAGAGCAAATACTCATAAGACTAGTCCTCAATAACAAGAACCCATCAGTGGGCCATCCTCTTTTGCCAGACACTGCCTCTGCACTCAGGGGATTGTTGCTGCTCCCTTGGGGAATGTAGCAGAGCTTTCCAGGCTGGAAATTCAGATTCCCTCATTAATTGAGTAATTGTCTACCCACCATGACCATGCCCCATCCCTTGATCATTTGAACAATTTTATATATCTTTCATGTATATTCAGATGGACTTACTCCCATGAATCCCCCATCCCAGACACCCCCCACCAATGATTCTCTGCAGGCCCCCTTGGAACATTTCTGTGGTCCAAACCTTCCTTGAATATGAAGCCAATATAATAAAAAATACAATTAATAGGAAAAAGAATTAATAATGATAATTTTAAATGCAAGAGATAAGTACAAGGAGATGCAGAAGAAAAAAAAAGGAAACTAAATTAATAATAAAATATTATTAGTGAATTGGGACATTTGAAAAAATGGGGAAAAAAATCAGAAAACAAATAAAATCCTTTTTTTAAAAGAAACTATTGTTTTTTCCTTTTATCATTGTAATATCGGATGTCCAATGTATCCTGAAACCTTCCCCATCTCATTCCCCAGTGTCTCCCAAAATTCAATTTAATTTTCAAAGAAGTTTTAGGTCACAGCAAAGTCACACACGGAATACTAGAGACTCCCACATACCCAACCTCCCTCCCACTTCCCCACCCCATATTAAAACCTTTTTTTTTTTATGGATGATATCATTGTTATAACTGTTATACAGATAGTAAAATATAGCAACTAAAATTTTTCAGTGTTTTACAGTATAGTTTACAATTTGGACTGTACAGTTTAATAATTTTTTATGATATTTACCATGTTCTGTGTCCATTAATGTAAGGTAATGAAGAATATTTCCCATGACCATTACATAGCCCATTTGATCTTTTCTGTTCCTTCCTCCCCACCCCCTGGGGCATATGACACTTCCCTGTCTTGGCTCATGGGATGACAGGATTCATATTTACATGTCTTGGTCATTCTAATCTGTCTTTCTTAATCTACCCACCTATTAATCTTGCACCACTGAACCAGGTAAAATCTCTACCCACCTGTCTTATCCTTCAATATGTAACTGTACTCTTTCAATTTACCATACATAATGTCCATATGGGTGATGGCTCACAGCCTATCCTTCTCTCTTTCTTCCTTGTTAGCCTATCTTTCAGTCAGTGTTTCTCAGAAACTGTTATCTTACCTCAATTCAAATCAAAGAGGTCATGAACTGTTCTTCCTTCAATGCCGGGCTTGCTTCACTCAACATAAGGTCTTCAAGATTCATCTATGTTATTCCATGTGTTAGCACTTTATTCCTTCTAACAGCTGAGTAATATTCCATTCTATGTATGTGCCACATTTTGCTTATCCATTCATCTGTTGATGGGCACCGTGGCTGATTCCAACTTTTGGCAATTGTGAACAATGCTGCTATGAACATTGTTGTGCATATATCTGTTCGTGTCTTTGCTTTCAGTTCTTCTGGGTATATACCCAGTAGTGGAATTGCTGGATCTTATGGAAGATCTATTGTTAGTATTCTGAGGAATCGCAAACTGTTCTCCACAGTGGCTGGACCATTCCACAATCCCACCAGCAGTGGATGAGGGTTCCTATTCCTCCACATCCTCTCCAACAATAATATTCTCCTGTTTTTATGATAGCTGCCATTCTGATGGGTGAATATGGTATCTCATTGTGGTTTTGATTTGCATTTCCCTAATAGCTAACGATGTCGAGCATTTTTTCATGTGTTTTTTAGCCATTTGTGTTTCTTCCTTGGAGAAGTGTCTTTTCAGGTCACTTACCCATTTTTTTAATGGGTTGTTTGTCTTTTTATTTTTGAGATGTAGGATTTATTTATATATGCAGGATATTAGGCTCCTATCAGATATATGATGTCCAAATATTTTCTCCCATTGGGTAGACTGCCTTTTTATTTTCTTAATAACAGCCTTTGAGGTGCAGAAGTTTTTAATTTTGATGAAATCCCATTTATCTATTTTTTCTCTTGCTGCTCGTGCTTTGGCTGTGAAGTTCATGAAACCATTTCCTATTACTAGATCCTGTAGATGCTTCCCTACATAATCTTCCAAGGTCTTTATGGTTTTGGCTCTTATATTTAGATCTTTGATGCATCTGGAGTTGATTTTTGTATA
>JAQZBX010042199.1:0-22088 GCA_029593785.1 Cabassous unicinctus | reverse complement strand
GAGGGATTAATACCAAGTGCCATGTTTGGAAAAAAGACCTTGAATAAAAGGGGGAAAAGGTAAAGAGAAATGAGTTCACATGGCTAAGAGACTTCAAAGAGAGTCAGGAGGTCATCCCAGAGGTAATACTTATGCATACCTCAGTAGGATCTCATAGAACACCTAAGTGGATATCACTCCACACTGAGGGACCCCTAAGGGCTCTGGTGACACTCAGCTCCTATACAAGTGGGGATAGCCCCAGAGAATGATGCCTAATTAGTGGGCTCATCATTGGCATAGATGGTTGATTACATCTACATCAACCAGGGAGATTGCTGTCAGCAATGAGTGGTGCTTCATCCAATCAGTTGAATGCCTTAAAGGGGAAGTGATTTGAGCATTCAGAGAGAATTTTCCAACTTATCTTTGGATAGCCAATGTCTCTTAGAAACTAATCAAGGACCTTCATTGGACTTTCGTCTCGGAGACCCTGGTTTGCAGCCTGCCTGTGGAACCTGGGCTTGTACATTCCCACCATCATGTGAGAGACTCTTATAAAATCTTATACTATTTACAGCTATCTTCTATTGATTCTGTTTCCCTAGAGAAACCTGACTGATACCTACATTCTGGGAGTCCTAGACTAATTCCAGGTCAATATTTTTGGAATATTATACAGAATTCTATAAAGTGGGCAAGTAAGTAATTTCTACAGTCTGTATTTTGAAAAGCATGCATCACAGTTCCATCTAGAAAATAAACCCTGTAACATTGGATATCTGCTCTTATAATTTTTATGAAGAATCAATGTGTTAATTCAACAAATATAGTAATGAAAATTATAAAAGTGAGGGTGATTTGTCTCATCAGTTATATCCATTAATAAATTCATAGGTAAAATGAGTGCTATTAGCACAAATGAGAAAATAAAATGATATGGAACTTACAAAGAAATATCATTTTAACATTCATACTATGTATGACAAGATTAATACATATTTTGATGAAATGACATATATTTTAAAATACATTTGTTATCTGAGGATGTAATAGAGAGGGATAGACAAAGAAGAGCATAATTTTGGAGCACTACCTCACACTATAAACACAAGTGATATCAAATGGATCTAACAGAAAAATCATTGACTTTATGTGAGTTCTGTGTGCGAGAGTAAGAAAGTGATTAAGTTTTAAAATATAAAACTTATTTTTAAAGAAGTTTTAGATTACATAAAAGTTACATTGAAAATTTAGGGGGTTTCCATATACCCCAGCCCATTCCTCTTTCATATTTTCGCCTATTAATAACATCTTATATGAGCATAGTATATTTGTTATAATTGATGAACTAATATTGAAACATTGCTAGTAACCATGTTCTATAATTTACAATATGGTTTACACTTTACACTGTGGAATTTTATAGGTTTGAACAAAATGTATAATGGCCAGTATCCATCATTGCAATATCATGCAGAACAGTTCCAAGGCCCTAAAAATACCCAATGTTCCCCTATTCTTCCCTGACCCTCCCCTCAGAACCTCTGGTAACCACTATTTTTATATCAATATTGCAAGTTCTTCCACTACTACAATAATAGTAAGTCTAATTTGTTAAATGTTTGCATTCCCCCCTTATATTTATTTATTCCTCAATCTTTAGGATTTGGGGATGGTGATAGCCACTCTGCTTCAGATTGAGAGGGGTCTTAGTTCCCATGGGGTAGATGGGTGGAACTGTCTTGCTTGTAGTTGTTGATACTCTGCTTTTGGGGATTGGGGTTGTTCATCACCATCATTTTGTTACTTGTCCTGGATGAGTCTGATGAATTGGAGAGTAGGTGTTGGCTTCAAATCTGCCGAGATCCAGGGCTCACCTGGCATATGACTCTTATAAAATCTTATACTATTTACAGCTATCTTCTGTTGATTGTTTTGATTCTTCAGCATACGAATAAACTGAAGAGTTAAGTCTCTGGGATATATATTTAATAGACATATTTCTAAATATAGTTTCAAATAAAAGGAGTAGAAGAATCATATGTAGGGAAATTATAAATGAGTCTTTTTTACATTGGGAAAATAGGTTATTATGTATTCCAAGTTAAGGCCCACTGATGGGGTGCTGATTTCACGGGGTTGTGTGCCTTCCTTATAGTGTCCAGATGTCTCTAAAGCCCTCAGTAGCACCCATGTTTGAGACTTTTACTGTGGAAGTTAGTGAGATCCACCTGAGATGTGCATAAACAAAACCTCTGGAATGATCCCTCAACACACTTTGAATCTCTTAGCAGTAAAAACTCTTGTATTTAATTCCCCCCCTTTTAGTCAAGGTTTCTTTTTCCAAATCTAAAACTTCTTTAAAAATAAAGTTTGAAATGAGACATTAGGCAACAAACAAAAGGAAAATGATGACAATTGACCAGACCCATTCAGAATGCAAGAAGTATCTTCAACTGCAAGTAAAACAATTCCATTCCTCTGTAACTTAATATCTATAGCCCTACTCAGCCTGAAGCAGTCAGATTGGACATCATCCCAAATCCTGCAAGACTGAGGAATAAACAAAAACAAGAGGAGAGTGCAAATGCTTACTAAAGCAGGCTTATTGTTAATATAATTAATCTCTTCTGTTAACTGAGTTATTTGTAACATTGATATAAAAATGATTTCTAGAGCTTTTCTGAACAAAATAACAAATAAAGAACAAAAAAAAAAACCAAATAAACCTATCTCACTCGATAGAATAAAAATTTTTGAACTTCTAGAAGATCACATAATGCAAATTAATAGAAAAATCATGGAAATATTTTGAGTGGTAATATTGCAGTGAATAAGGAAATGAGATGTATGATTTTCATAAAGTACATAATGTGTACTTTTGTCAGAAAAAGTATCATGCAGTAGAAAATCTTACTCTGCAATTTACAGAGTATCAGGAAAAATTCCTAGATACATAATGCACTCATGCTTATTGATGGTCAAGGAAATGCTAAGAATAGTAATAGTTTTCACCCATTTTATAAGAGCAAATAAAATAATAGCACTCTCATCTGTGGAGTTCAGAGTTATGTATTTTGCATATAATGCTGATGAAAGTATACATTTGACACCTTTGTGATAATAATTTGACAGTGTCTTAAAATATAAATTCATAATTTCAGATGCTGTAATATAATTCCCAGAATCTATTCCATAAGTTAATGTGATTTTGTTTTTGATGATAGTGTTTTTATCTTATACAAGCTTTTATATTTTGACTAATTTTAGATTTACAGAAAAATTTCAAACAAAATACAGATACATCAACCCAGTTTCCCTAATGTTAACATATTACATAACCATGGTACATTTGTCCAAATTAAGAAATATTCTTTGGTACATTTATATTTATTTGACTGTAGATATTATTATAATTAAATAATTCTCCACTAATATCTTTTAAAATTATTTTTTATTAAAGCAGTTGTAGGTTTACAGAAGAAAAACTTGCAGATAATACATAGTTCTCATATATACACACACACATGCACATTTCCCCCCATTATTAACAATTTGCATTAGTGTGGTGACTTTCTTACAATTGGTGAAACAGTATTATAATTGTACTATTAATTATAGTCCATGGCTTACATTAGGGCTACTATTGTAAGTTCTATACTATTTTTAATTTTTTGTGCTGCTGATATGTATATATACATACATACTGAATATTCCCATTTTACCATTTTCAATTATTCAATTCAGTGGTGTTCATTACATTTTCAATGCTACCACCATCAAATATCAACACCATCCATTACCAAAACTTTCCATTACACCAAAGAGAAACTCCATTACAATTATGCAGTATCTTCCCATTTCCCAACCAGTCTAGCCCCTGGTAGCCTGTATTCTAGTTTCTGACTTGGTGATTTCAGCTACTCTAGTCTATATAACTGAGATCATAAAATAGGTAATATTTTGTGTCTGGCCTATTTCACTCAATATTATGTCTTGAAGTTTCATATTGTAGCATGTGCAAAACTTCATTCCTTTTAATAGTCTAATAGATGTGTAATCACATTGATTATACATTCACCTGTTGATTGACAAAGGATTATTTCTATATTTTGGCAATTTTTAATAAGCCACTATGAGCATTTGTGTGCAAACACCTGTCTGAGTCCCTGATTTCAATTCTATTATGTATTGTAGCAGTTTGGCTTTATTTATGAATTCCAAAAATAGATATTGGATTATGTTTGTAAACTGGTCTGTTCCTCTGGGTATATTAGATTGTATTAAATTCAGAGGTTTCACTTTTACTTGATTAAATAATGATTAAGGCTTTGATTGGGCTACATCAGTAGGATGTTGAGTCCCCACACCCTTGATGGGTGGGGACTCACAGAGAAAACACATGGCAGAGGAGAGAGTTTTGAGTTTTTGATGCTGGAGCCTCAGGAAGTAAATACACAGGAGAAGAGTATAGTGAAATAGAGAAGATCCATAGACCTGGCAGAGGTCCCAGAAAGAGAGAGAGACTGATAATCTACAGCTGACCTTGTGGAGAGAACAGAGCAGCTGAGCCTGGAGAGAGATGAGCCCTGGGAGAGAGATGAGACTTATCCCAGCCTACAGCTGAGATTAGAAGAAGATGGGACCACAGCCTTAAGAGGAAGAAGAAGGCTGAACCCTTGGCAGATATCAGCAGCCATCTTGCTCTTACACATGGCAACAGACTTTGGTGAGGGAAGTAACTTATACTTTATGGCCTGGTAACTGTAAGCTTCTACCCCAAATAAATACCCTTTTCTAAAACCCAACAGATTTCTGGCACTTTGCATCAGCACCCCTTTGGCTGACTGATACATATATATATATATATATATACCTAGAAGTGGGTTTTGCCAGGTCATATCACCAATATGCTTTTGTGGTGTCCTAGATCCATTCTAGGACACCACACTGCATTTAGCTATGATATCTCCTAATCACTTTGGTGAGGGAAAACTTGTATATTATGTGGTTTTTCAGTGGACTATTTTATACATGAAAATTTTATCAAGGAGTTTGAAAATACTGTTCATATTATCCATATGCCCTTATTACCTTCCTAGTTGTTTAACAATTACAGAGGGTGGAGTATTGAATTCTCCAACTACAATGTGGATTTGTCTATTTTGTCTATTTCAGATATTAGTTTCATCAACTCTGATTTGGAAAAATGACCACTTTTTCACTATGTAATTTCCATCTCTACTACCACTAATCTGAATTTTGGGAATTCTACTTTGCCAGAAATTAATACTGAGACTAACACTTTTTTTTTGTCCATGTTTTCAAGGGATAGATAGATAGATAGATAGATAGATAGATAGATAGATATAGATATAAATACAGATACAAATATACATCTATCTATCCAAATTTTACTTTTTACCCTTTAATGCATTTAAATTTAAAGTGGCTTTCTTGTAAGTGGCACATAATTACAATACTCATGTAACTTATCAAATAAAATATTAATTTTCAGTTTTCCTAAATTTCTTGCTTTATAAGAGCAAACTTTTCTCATATTTCTATATAATCAAGCTGAGTAGTAGCTTTTTCTGGAAACTGGAAAGTTTCCAAGTACTCATATACAGATGAATAGATAAACACATTGTGTTCTAAGTACCCATTGGAAAACCACTTAGCAACAAAATCAATGAGTGCCTGATATCCACTAAAAAGGGTGCCATCTAAAATGCTTATTCTGATAGATAGAAACTTAACAAAAGTGTATACTGTACAATTCAATTTTTAAAAACTCTGGAAGATGCAGACTAAATAAGAACAAACAAATATGAATATCAATTGATGTCTTTGGGCAGAGTAGGAGAGGCAATGAATGGGAGGAAGGAATTAAATATGTATGTTTAATGGGTATGCACATATATCACTACTTACCAAGCTGGAAACAATAAATATATGCAGCTTATTGCATTTAGTTTATATCTCAATAAGGCTGTTGGAAATAAACAAATGAATTTATCTGTACAGAAGTACTAATAGAAAGACAGATAATGACATGTGAAATATCAGAGACTCCTACAAATTCATCTGCATGAACCCTGGAAATCTATATGTTCTTTAAGTAAAGATTGGAAGGCAGCAAAATCACACCATTATTGAGAGCAGAGTTCTGAAAACCTAACTCAATGTCACAAGCTGTGTTTTCCTGGTTCATGGGAGCAGTCCAGTCTAGGAGTTGGGGACACAGGCACAGACACTGGGGCTTACCAGATATGAGCTCTTGGGCACATCACACAACTCCTTTGTGCTTCTGTTTGGAGATTGACACCAGAAAAATGGTGACATTGTCACCTACTATGCATGTTTTGTGTTATCTGTTAAAAAAAGAAAAATAAAAAAGAATATCAGCATATTAATCATAGTGATATCAAATTATTTGTTTATGTATTTTTATTTTAATTCCAGTATCTGGATCAAACATTAGTTTCATTCTAATAGTTTGTTGATTAAGAGTTCTCTCTTCTTCTTTGATTTACCCTAAAAATTTTGTTGAAAGCCAGACAAGTTGTATTAGTAGATACTGTTGTATCATTTTTATTTTCTTTATTATTAATTGTAATTATAATTCCTTTACTGCTGCTTTGATTTCATCACACCCTATCTTCTGCTAGGCTTTCATTTTAGGGGTTTTCTGAGTCTAGTCAGACCTGACTTGAAGTTTATTGTTGCCAAGTCTACATGAGTTGATTTTTTTTCTGCTCTGGGAAACAAAATGTTAGTTTCCTCTATTAATACCTTGTGTGTTCTCCTTGCTTTGACTTGTGATCATTTATTTGTGCTCTGCCCAGAGACAATTTCCTCCTTCCAGCTTTCCCAGCTTAATTCCACCCTCATGCTTACATGATGGCTGTCATGTGGTGCAGGAGGCTGGGCCTTGGGGTGCATTCTCTGATGTTCTGCCTGAGCCTTATTCTTAGTCAGGACATGTGAAACTGGGTCCGGGGTGTGGACACCCTGTGTCCCTTGTGTTCAGGGGCAGTTCAGGGACTACCATAGATTCCTTCTGAGGGTAGAGTGTTGTTTTTCCCATATCTTCCCTCCAGCAACTGGAATGGTATTCCTTCCAACAGTGTTTTCTGTGACTCATTTTGCTCTCTTCCCTGTAACTAAGACTTTTATTCCTGAGGGAAGACAGAGGCAGTGCAAGAATCTATTCCTTTCCAATTTCCATAGGATTTCACCTGTTGGATACAGATTGTGATGGTTATCCCCTTTCTGATTAATTATTGCATCTGTAGTGGAGCTAGGGGAGGTGGCTGTTTGTGCATTTTAGCAGTGGCTGCTGTCCCTCTCCCCAAGACAGCACCACCACAGGAAGGTGGGGGCCCTTTTGTGGATACTCCCTAAGCCTGAAGGAAAACTCTACAAAACTGTAGGAATCCATCTACATATGTGGCCGTTGGGAACTCTACACTTTTATGCCTTGATCACACCCTGTATTAGGAAATTGATTGCATGCTCTAGTTTGATCTTTTAGTAAAGTAAATCACCATCTCTGGGCATCTCCTCCAGGTAAGTGAAGGTTTGGGTACTGTTCCTCCCTGCAAACATCTGCCTCTTTCCAGCTTACAGGTCTGTTTTTATGTCCAGTGATTCATTACCTGATGAGGTGAAGTCAATTAGTTAATTTACAGTTTGCCCAGTTTTTGTTCTTGTTGTTGTAGTAATAATAAAGGCTGTTTTATCTGAGTTTAAGACTTTTTTCAAATAACTTGAAACTAGAAACAGTCCTAATACATATCAGCAGGTGAGTAGATAAATGCATTGGGGTATATGCCTACATTGGAAACTTGGAATACTATTCAGCATTAGAAAAATGAATGCTAGGCACTCAATAATATGGGTGGATTACCAAAATTATACAGAGTGAAATAATGTAACATAAACACACATGCCTTATGATTCAATTTATATAAATCCGGGACCATGCAGTCTAATCCAATGTAACATAAATAAGATCAATAGTTACATGGGGATACGGTGGGAGTGTGGAAGAGGTGGGAGGGAGGAATTACAAAAGGACAAGAGAAACCTTGTAGGGTTGTTGGATTTGCACAGTTTCTTGATTGTGGTGCTGTTTGCATGGGTGTACACATAGGCATGTACATAAATAATTGAACACTTTAAATATATGCAGTTAATCAAATATCAATTATTTCTCAATAATACATTTAAAAAGTAGATGTATTGGTAAGGAAGGAGAGATAGAGGCATAAATAAAGACACATCATGTGTCAGACACTACTAAAAAAAATCCCATGCCCTGGGCCTCACCACATTATTCAGGAAAACACTAGAATGCAGCCAGTCCACCATCAGTTCTATACTACACAAAGGCAGGTGTGGAGGAGGTAACCTCACTAGGCTTGTCATGCTCTGTCCTGGAGCTGGTGCAGTGTCAGCAGGCCAGGTCTAGACAAGGGCTCATGCTTACCTGACATGTGCTCACAGGCAGGTCACTCAACTCCTCTTTTATTCTGTGTGTAGTTTTAAATCTGTGAAAATGGAGGTACCAATGAGAAATATTTCTATGTTTAGTGTGTTTCTGTAAAAATGAAATGATTGGTATAAGAATTCAATTATTCAGAACTATGTAATAAGAAATCACATTTTCCTGAATGTTATTATTGCCACTCATTTCGCCCAGGACACTCATATCTGCTCTGGGCCCTGTCCCCTCTGAAGGCATCCAACACCAGTCCTTGCTATACCATAGAAGGAAATGTAGATGGGGCCTCTCCCTCTGCTGATTAAAACCAGACCAGCCTTGACCCTGCAGCTCTGGGAGAGGAGCCCCAGCCCTGGGAATCCCAGGTGTTCTCATTCAGTGGTAGGAACTGAACAGAAACAATTTACCATGGAGTTTGAGCTTAGCTTGGTTTGTATTATTGCAAGTTTAAAATGAATGTTTTGGATAAAAAATAAGTATTGAGTATGTGAGTGCATATGACTGAGAGGAAGATTGAGATTTTGTGATAGCTTTCTTACCAGGATGTCTAAAGCCTGGAGCTTTCCAGTGTGAGATTCAGATGAGGGAGTCTGGGAGAGACTTGGTACTGCCTGGGGAGGGGTCTCTGAGACTCTTCTAAACATCCTATGGATTCACCTTCAGTAGTTACTGGATAGGCTTGTTCCAACAGTGCCCCAGGAGGGGTCTGGAGTGATGGAATTAAGACACACCAAGCAGAGACTATGAAGGGTAAGTCCACCATCTTCAAGAAAATATCTAGAACAAGTTGTGTCAGAAAATGGACAGCCTGAGGGCCATGGACATGGTCATGTATTACTGAGTGAAACACAGCAAGGAGTAGGCAGTGTGAGCCCACACTCAAACCTCCCCTCCAGAGTGGCCTCCAGGGGGTGCTCAGGACCACACTTAGCCAGGATCATGAGCAGACAGACAGATGAAGGTGACCTTTGTCATATGGAGTTTCCTTAAAGGGTCTGCTTCCCCTTCTCTCCCAGTGATCAGTTGTTCTGGACAGTAATCCATGTCCCTGTGGAGGCATGGAGAGTCCAGGAGCCGAGAGCAGCTTTGATGCCTACAGGCTCTATTGAACCCAGAGGAGGCTGGCAAGAAGTTACAAATGCTGGCCAGCTTCAATGGCCATACTGACCAAAACTGTAGCTCAGTCATCAATGGCCAGGACAACTGCCAAGGACAGCTCCAGCTGCCAACTACAACCAACAACCTGAATGCTCAAGACAAAAGAAGATATGCTGTGTGGGACCCACATTTGAGGGGAAAATGTAGGAGCCCAGGTCTACAGCTCTTTGCAGAACCAGCAGGACTGACTGCAGGGGGCTCTCAGAAATACTGAGCCCAGGGGCCAGGACTGGGGTAGGTGCCAGGGGAAGTCAGCAACATGCAGCCCAAGTACCAGGTCAAGGGGAAGATTAAGGGAAGTTTGAGACCATTGAGCCAAAATGCAGATACAGGGCAGGTGCAAGGGGAGCTCAGGGTCATGGAGTCCAGTGGCCTGATGACCTGAACCAGAGTCATGTAGAAGGAAAGGTCTGGGCCACTGAGACCAGGGGCCAGGGACAAGAACAATGCAGTGGACCTCAGCACTACCATGTGTTAAGGATAGGACCTGAGGCTGGTGAAGGGAGAGATCAGGATCATGGAGCCTAGTCTCTAAAGCCAAAGCAGGGGGCACTCAGCAACATGAATTCCAGGGGTCAGGACTAGGATCAGTGCATGGGGAGGTCAGGAACACCAAAGTCAGGTACAAGATAAACTCAGAACCACAAAACAAGGTGTGTCTATGTGCAAGTCTGTGAGGTGTGCTTGTGAATGTGGGGGCAAGGGAGGGGGTTTATGTGTCCTGGAGAGGTGTAGTGGGGTGCATATACTTGAACACACTTGTAGCCTCCATTCTTCATGCAAATCCCAAATCCCATAACTAGGAATAAAACCTGAATCTGCTCCCATTTGAGAGAGATTGCTGTCCAGCTGCCCCACAATACTTTCCAAGGCCTGGCAGGGTTTCTGGAGGACTTGTATGAAGGGGTTACTGATTGGCTTGTTCAACACACTGGCTCTCACACTCCTGCTGACCTGGTGCCCTGGAATCAACCAGGCTTACCACAGAGTCTCTGGACCACTGGGCTGAGGGGTCCCTGCTCTTCTCAAAAGCTACAGTTTCAGTAAGACAGGTTTGTCCTGTCCCCCAAACTCTACTCATGCCCCTTCTTGTGAACTTTGCTCAGACCACACAGGTGTTTTCCTGCACTGGGTCACTTGGGCATGCATAAATGTTGTCTTCCCTCTCTCCCCCAGCTGTCAACACTGTTCCAGAACAAGTCTGGTTCCAGAAATTGTCCTGTAAAAGGTTCAAGAGAAGAGATGTGGGAAATAAAAAGAGATGAGGAGAAAGAAGAGGAAATGTGGAGCAGAATAGAAGAGGGGAAGGGAAACAAGTGCATATGGAAGCCATTGCTTTTCTAGCTTTCTTTTTGGCACTTTAGGAATTTCAGCAGAGCTGAGGGGAACACTAGGGTGGCTGCTATTTTATGTGAACATGCAGGTGGAGACAAGAACTAGCTGGTAAAAATAGGCACAGGAAGTGAAGGATATCCTGAGAACTTCTACTCATGGAATAGAAACCATTTCCATACAAGCCCCTAGGTTGCTCAGCCATCCAGCCAATGGCTCCTTAATTAGGAGAAGATGGCTGTAGGTGCATGTAGGGTCACCATGTACAGCTTCCTCCTCCATTCATCTCTGTGTTTCTCCAGATTCTAGAACTTCTGATTGTGTTGCAGATCCTAGTATGACAGCTACAAAAACCATGCATGACCTGAAGGTCTCAGCCTGAGCCTCAGAGGAGCTGGTGTTTGGAGACTGAAAGAAAGCATAATGCCAAAGAAATGGAGATGCCTCATTACTCAACCCCTTATATTCATTCGCTAATCGGCTGATTTAGTGAAAGTTTGGTTTTTAGTTTGATAGACTTAGAGTGAGTTTTAGAAACAGGTTTTACTTTTAATGGTAGATATTACTATATAAAACAATATTTCTCTCTTCCTAGTTGTTTTTCTTAATATTTATCAATAAAATAAACCCATATACAAATAAGCAACTTAAACAAATAGCTTCATGAATTATCATATCTGTCTCCCTAGCAGCTTCCCCCATTCTCTGTCACAGAATCCTCACTTAGTCATAGTTGAACAAAAACTGCAAATTTAATATTTAGCACTGTCCTCAAGCCACTGTCTTTCACATTGATTCATTGTCACCGCAATCCAGTATAGGAACATTTCTCTCATGGTGTCTTTCAAAGTGCAAAAATGCTTAATTTTAATGATATTCAATAATTTATTTTTTTCTTTATGATTTGAGCTTTTGGAATCACATCTAAGACACTTTAGATAACTCAAGGTCACAAAAATTTTCTCCTATTATTTCATCTAGTTGTTTTTTTTATCATTTTAACTCTTATATTAGGTCTACAATTCATTAAAATAAATAAAAAGACAACCCACATACTGATAGAAAATACTTGCAAATAATGCCAGAAAACAGACATATCCAGAAAATATAAATTACTCTTATAACTCAATAAGAAGAAGACAAACAATGCTTAAAAATGATAAAATGTGATGAATAGACATTCAACAAAGAAGAAACATTCAATGCTTTTCCTCACTAGGGAAATACAAATTAAAATCTGCTATGAGTTATCATATACACACACGAGAATGACTAAAATCAGGAGAGATAATGCCACGTGATAAGATGTGGAAAAACTGGAAAAATCATATTTCTTGTGAGAATGGAAAATGAGGCTGCCACTTTGGGAAACATTTTGTCAGTTTCTTAAAAATATAAACTTACCATAATTCTTGCTAATTCCACTCCAAGAAATCTATGCAAGACAAATGAAATCATGTCTATGCAATGAATTGTAGCACATATTCAGGGCAGCCATAACTGGAAAAAAATACAAATAAATGTCTATCAACTGGTGCATGGATAACAAAAGGCAGTACATCCATAAATAGATTTAACTTTCACAGAATAGAAGTGTCTATTGATGTCTGAAAAAATGCCAAAGTTTGAAGATACTAATATTGCCATCACAAGTAAAAACAAAGAAAATAGCAGCCCCAGCCCTCCAATGAACACTACACAATCACTGGAGTAGCCATATATGTGGCAAAAAGCATGATGATATATTTCAAATAAATCATTTGATTGAAAATATAGATTATTGATAACTGATATTGTTGCCATAAATGACATAGTAGGAAACCTTGAAAAGCCTTCTCTTTGCTAAAGCAATGATTAAGCTAGAAACTACAGTCAGAATAACTTTGAGCTCTAGAGTCCAATCAAAACTTAAAACAATCAAAAGAATCCATACTGAGGAAAGAAACAGCTAAATTTCAGTAAGAGAGTGTTGTGGCATTTTAACTCACCCATCCACCATGCCCAGGCCTCAGCTTAGCAGAAGCTGTGGAGACTGTGGCCCATGTTACTGAGGTGGCTTGCTGGTGCCAGGGGAAGAAATACAGAAGCTGTCTCAAAGAAGTGCAGTTGTGCCTTTTATCCATCTGATGGCTCCCTGAGAGAACACTTCAGTGTCTTTTGCCTGCCTTGGAAATGTCTCAGACCTGGAACAGCCTCCCAAACCACATTTGCTGAAAGCATATAAGGGCAAATATAGCACACAGAGCTGCCTGTGAAAAGGGGTGACAGACAAGGCAAAGAGACAGACAAAAAGCATGGGAAGAAAGAAAGACTCTGTGGAAGACATACATTGGGTAATCAGGGCTTTGAAAAGCTCCCATAGATACATACATTGTTGTGTATACACATGATGGAATATTATGCAGTGGTAGGAAGAAATTAAGTCATGAAGCATGTGACAACATGGATAACCTGAAGAATATTACATTAAGTGAAGCAAGCCAGACACAAAAAGACAAATACTGTATGATTGCACTATTATGAAATAAATATATTGTGTAAATTAATGGAGTTAATAATTAGAATATAGCTCACCAGAAAATAGTAGGAGGGTAAAGAACAGAAAGCTGAGGTTTAATCTGTGAAGCATTGGTAAGAAAGTTGTTTGTAAATATTTGGAAATGAATAGAAATGGTGAAAACATATGGTGTTTCTAACTAGCATTGCTTTTTTATGGGTACGACAGTGGTTGAAAGGGAACGTCTACAGTCATGTATATTACTAGAAATCAAGCTAAAAACTGTAACATGGTACTGTATGTGACAGTAAAACCTCATATAAAACAGTAATATGGGTGATACTGCATATAGAACACTTTAAAAATATAAATACAAATATGCTAACAAGAAAGAAAAACAATAGCAGCTATGTACAGCAGAGGAAGTATGGAGAGATTAAGAGGTGATGTGTTTTGTTTCTTGTTTATTATTATTGAAATAATTAAAGTGCTCTAAGAATGACTGATGTGATGAATGCACAAATATGTGATTATACTGAATACCACTGACTGTACACTTTGGATAGATTGATGCTTTATTAATATGTTCCAATAAAATTGATTTGTTAAAAAAAGCTCCTGCATATACCTGAGAATCAAGAAGGTCACTGAGGCATTCTGAGAAAGTCCTGAGAAAACCATAAATGTTCACCTCTGCCTGACCATTAGGCTCCACCTAAGCAGAACGTGAAGGCTAAGACAGAGTGGTAATGGCCTGGGTTAAGCATCTGGAAGGGTCCTCCAACACAAAACCAACCAGGACAAACCAGGAGATTTCCCCACCCCACCCATTTGGTTCCAAGCATTTAAGGAAATATGTGTCAAATCACAAACTGACCACTGAGGTAAAAGAACAGAAACTTCTGGGACCACACACAACAAAGACCACAATCTTTTCCAAAAATTTAATTTTAAAAAGTCAACTTTTTAAAATAAACTGCAAACTACAATTAGCAGCAAGAGCAAGCCCTGTACAGGGGAAGAATTTGATCTCCAGAATTAGCACATATAATTTTTAAAATATCCAATTTTCAAAAAAAAAGTAAGGGTTGTTCTGCCATCTACCCAGAGCTGCTGCTCAGAGCCTGACAGCTGGCAGTGCTGCTCCGCATTGGCAGTGCTGCCCCATACCTTTCCATGCTGGGGGTTTCAGAGGCAACCAGAGCTTTGGTAGCAGAGAGGATGCCTGAGGTCTAAACTCCCCTCTGGAGCACTTGGCATTAGAGCAAAAATAAGTGAGACCCCTAGCACCACAAAACACCAAGTTGGGAAGCTTGGTTTGAAACAAAATTGGGCTAGAGCATCCCTAGGGTCAGTATGTGATCCTGCACCATTAAGGAGAACCCCGTGTTGGAGATACCATAGTCCTTAAACATAGAATCCATCGAAAGTATACAATCAATGGTATTTGCTATGATCAAATAGTTGTGCATTTATCACTTCAACCATTATTAGAGCATTTTCATTATTTCAATAACATAATACTAAACAAAATAGACAACAAAGAAGAAAATAACTTACCTCTCAAACTCTCTATGTTCTCCCACTAGACATAGCTGCTGTCTCTGGCTATTCTATCCAAAGTGTTTGGGTGATACCATAGTCCTTATTTTTAAATTGAAGCACCAAGGCACCTTCAGGCAGAGCCCACTTACTGCAAGTATAGGAATCAGCACAACTGAAAGCAAATGCTATATTTAGATGTATTTTTGTTCAGTCCTTTAGTCCAAACAACTCTATCTCTAATGGAGAGAAAAAGTAATGGCCTTGTCTCTAGGGATCCCTACTCACCTACCCAGAGCTTTGTTGAACAAGGAACTACTGGGCCATGAACAAGTTCCATTTTCTTTGGTTCAGGATCCATGATCTTAGTATCTAATAAATGAAAGCTGCCTAAAAGAACCACTTTCTCAAGAAGTTGCCAATGTTCACATAACCCTAGTAGAACCTTGGGTTTTCCCTACATTTGTGGAGTTTGAGGCAATTAGCCTGGCAGACCCCAGTAGCCAGAGTCCTTGTGATAAGAGAGGGAGGCCCTCAGCCCTTTTCCTTTCAGTCTTGGAACAGGCAACATGCACACTCTTGTCTACTGTTTCTTTCTCCTCATACTGCAGTTTTCTCCTAAAATCCTTGTCTCTCTTCAATATATTTTATGAATAAAATCTTTTACTTGTTTCTTTATGTAATTCTCATGCACCTATGCTCTGTAAATGAATTGTAGAGAACACATTGACCTGTATGAGTTGTGACATGTTAAATTAGACTTAAACCTGACTTAGCTGTTTTAAGTTCTCCAGTGAGCCATCTAATGCAGTGTGGAAAGGAGCACAAGTTGATGACAAATATGTTCTGAGTTGGAGGGATGGGAGGCAAGGATAAAATGGGCTGAGGATAGAGAATGAAAAGAGGACTCATCTTTGCCTATTGGATTGGATGTGTCTCACACTCTTTTCTGCCCTTGGTGCAGGTGAATCATCTTTAACATACATTAGGAATTCTCAATTTGCTCATTTAGCAATTTAAAAAAATATATTTCCCTCCCTCCCCCAGATGGTTCTTTTGATTGTCTGCTCATTGTTTGCTTGCTTTCTCCAGGGGGCACTGGGAACTGAACCCAGGACCTCCCACATGGGAAGCAAGTGCCCAATAGCCTGAGCCACTTCCACTCCCCATGAACTATGGCATCTGCTGGCTTGTGGCATCTGTTCATTTAGGCATCTGCTTGTTGCAGTGGTGTGATGTGTAGCTTGTTGTAGCAGGTGCAGTGTCTAGCTCATGGTGGGAGGTATGGCATCTAGCTCATTCCAGCAGGTACAGCCCCTGCTCATCTTCTTTAGGAGGCACTGGGACCCAAACCCAGGACCTCCCATGTGGTAAGCAGGTGCCCATCTGGTTAAGCCTCATCTGTTTTCCATTTAGCATTTTTTAATGTACAATTTTCTTTTGGCAGGCTCTTTACCAATTTTTTCAGACTTAGGCAAATCATCAGTAAACACTGCACCTCACCTAGAGAGTTTGGGACTAGTATCAACTTTCCTGGGCCAAGGCAAACAAGGAAAGAAAATTCACTTCTCTAATGAAGGAAAATGACAAGTCTTGGATGAAACTTATTCCTGAGCGATTCTTTTCATCCTGCTTTTAAAAAAGCATGATCCCCTGAGTACAGCAATTCTTTTTGTCAAAATAAACATGGGTGTGGACCATTGCGTAGGGGTGTAACAAGCAAAACTTAGTTAATTTTTTAAAAAAAGACTATAAATTCCACAACCATACTTTGATGTAGGTACTTTTTAAAAAATATCCTCACTTTTACAAGTGAGGAATGGGCATAAATATCTAATTTGTCTAAAGTCACCAAACTAGTAATTTCCACATCTTAGATACATGTAAGTTTGATTCTAGTCTAATCAATGGCAAATATCAAACAACAAGAATTTAATTCCACCCAAGTTTGGTTGACCCCAAGTTACAAACTGTGTAGTGTCTCCACTACATTTGAATAGCTAAAAATGCAATTCTTTTAAAGCATTTCATCACATATGCCTCATAGGATTCCCAGAAGGAGAAGCAAGAAAGGGACAGGAAAATTATTTGAAGAAATAATGGCCCAAACTTCCCAAATCTGATTAAAGACATGAACCTACACACTCAAGATGCTGAACAAATTCCAAGCAAGAGAGATTCAAAAAGATTCACACCTAAACACAAATCATTAAATGAAAAAGAATCTTGAAAGCAGCACAAGAGAAGCAACTCAGCATACACAAGGGATCCTCAATAAGATTAACTGCTGATTTCTCATCAGAATCCATGGAGGCCAGGAGGCAGCAGGGTAACATTAAAAATCCAGAAGGAAAAATAAGTCAAACCAAGAATTCTCTATCTGGCAAAATTATCCTTCAAGAATGAAGGGGACTCAGCAAAGTGGTGGGGTACAAAATCAATATACAAACATCAGTATAATTTCTACACATGGGTTTGAACAATCTAAAAATGGAACAAAGAAAATTCCATTTACAATAGCAAAAAAAGAATAAAATAAATATGAAAAAATATAACCAAAAAGGTAAGGACTTACAAGCAGAAAACTATAAATCATTATTAAAAGAAATTAAAGAACACTTAAATAAGTGGAAAGATATTTCATGCCAATGGTTTGGAGGACTTACTATCATTAAGATGTTAATATTGGGGGGGCAAATGTGGCTCAAGCAGTTGGGTGTCCCTCTGCTATATGGAGGGGCCCAGGTTTGATCCCTGGGTCGTTCTGGTAAAATAAAAATTGAAGGCATGCAGGCAATCCACCAGCCCATGCCAGAAGCCACCAGCCTTCATGCATGCATGGTGAGCCAGGCCCTACTGAGCCATGCAGCAAGATGATGACACAGCAAGGGAGAATCACATGGGAGAGCCAAATGAGACACACCAGAAACCAGGAACTGAGGAGGCAGAGATGGCAAAGTGCCTCTCTCCCACATTGGAGGTCCCTAGGATCAAATCCTGGGGAAGACTGGAGGAGAAGGATGAGAAGAGAAAGGCAGGAAACAGACACAGAAGATCACCCAGTGAATGGACACAGACAGCAAGTGTGGGGGTGATAAATGAATTAAATAAATAAATCTTTTTTAAAAAAGATCTTACTATTACACAAAGCCATCTATAGATCTAATGAAATTACAATAAAAATTTCAGCAGTCTTCTTCACAAAGTAGAAAAGCAAATCATCAAATTCATATGGAACAGCAAGGAAGAACAAGGGACTGTGAATAGTTAAACATCTTGATAAAGAAAAATGTTGGAGGACTCACACTTCCCAATCAAAACTTAATACAAAGTTGCAGTAATCAAAACAAAGTGATACTGGACAAGGACAAACATACACATAAAACTGATGAAAAGAATTGTGAGTGCAGAAGTAAACCCACTCATCAATGTCCAATTAATTTTTTAGGAGGTAATCGGGATTGAACCCAGGGCAACCAGGTGCTCAACAACTTGAGCTAAATCTGCTCCCCATGTCCAGTTCATTTTTGACAATGGTGTCAAGTCCACTCAAAGAGGAGAGAACTGTTTCTTCAAAAATGGTACTGGAAGAATTGAACATCCATATGCCAAAGAATAAAAGTGAACATATCATACACAAAAATAAACTGAAAATAGATGAATGACCTACACATAATAACTAAAACTACAAAACTCAGAATAAATCATAGGGAAATATCTTCAGGACCTTGTATTAGGCAATGGATTCTTATTTTATGTTAGAGAAGAAATAGGTTTAAAGAAAAAACGTGCATAAAATATAGAGTTCTCTTATACCACCCTACAATTAACACCTTGCATTAGTGTGCTACAGTTGTTACAATTGAGGAAAGAACATTTTTACATTTGTTCTAATAGCTATCATCCTTAGGGTTGATACATTAGGGTTCACTCTTTGTATTGTATAGTTCCAAGGTTCCTTTAAATTTTAATTCTAGTAATATATATACAACCTAAAATGTCCCCTTTCAACCACATTGAAATATATGTCAGTGTTGTTAATTACATTCACAATTTTGTGCTACCATTGCCATCATCCATTACCAAAAGCTTTCTATCAATCCAAATAGAATTAATTACCCATTAATTAATTAATGAATTACCCATTCCATAACCCCATCCCAGCTCCTGATAACCTATATTCTAATTTCTGATTCTATAAATTTGCTTATTCTATTTATTTCATATGTGATATCATATAATTATTGTCCTTTTATGCCTGGCTTATTTCTCTCAATATGTCTTCAAAGTTCATCCATATTATAGCATGTATCCAGTCTGTACTCTTTATATAGCTGAATAATATTCCATTTTATGTATATACCACATTATGTTTATCCATTCACCTCTTGATGTACACATGGGTTGTTTCCATGTTTTGGCAGTTGTGAATATGCCATTATGAACATTGGTGAATAAATATCTGTTTGAGACCCTGTTTTCAATTCTTTTGGATATATACCTAGAAGTGGGATTGCTGGGTCAGATGGTAAATCTATACTTAACTTTCTGAGTAACCACCAAACTGTTTTCCACAGCAGCTCTATCATTTTACATTTCAGCCAACATTGAATAATTGTTCCCACGTCTACACCCTCTCCAACATTTGTGATTTTCCATTTTTTAATAATAGCCATCCTAATAATGGGTCCAATCAAAAGGACCCATGAAATGATATGTCATTGTGGTTTGATTTGCATTTCTCTAATAGCTAATGATATTGAGCACTTTTTCACTTGCTTTTCAGTCATTGGTTAGGCAATGGATTCTTATAATTCAAATTAAAGCATGAACAATAAAGAAAAAAATAGATAAATAGGACCTCTTCAAAATTTTAAAATTTGTGCATAAAGGACATTTTCAAGAAAGTGAAAAGACAACCAACAGAAAGGGAGAAAATATATGCAAACTATATATCTAATAAACGTTTATATGGAGAATATGCAAAGAACTCTTACAACTCAATAATAACGGGCAAACCCATTAAAAATGTGCAAAGTATTTATGTAGGCATTTCTTCAAAGAAGATATACAAATGGCCAATAAGCATATGCAAAGATACTCAACATCTTTCGCCATTAGGGAAATGCAAATCAAAAGCATGATGAGTTATCACTTAACACACATTAGAATGGCTATTATTTAAAAATTGGAAAATAGCAAGTGCTTGTGAGCATACATATAAATAGGAAACCTTGTATGCTATTGATAGGAATGTGAAATAATGCATCCACTGTGGAAAACAGTTTGGAAGTTCCTCAAAAAGTTAAACTTAGATCTACCATATGACCTGGGAATCCCACTTCCAGATATATATCTAAAAGAATTGAAGGCAGGGATTCAGAAACATGTTTGCATACCAATATCCACAGCACAATAGACAAAAAGTAGAAGCCAAATATCCACCAGCAGATGAATGGATAAACAAAATGTGGTAAATACATATGATGGAATATTATTCAGCTGTAAGAAAGAATGAAGTCCTGATGCAAGTGACAACATGGATGAACCTTGAGGACATTATGCTGAGTGAAATAAGCCTGACACAAAAGGACAAATATTGTATGATCTCACTGATATAAAATAATTAAAATAAGCAAACTCATAGATTTAGAATCTGGAATATGTTACCAAGGGATAGAATGGGGGTAGAGAATGGAGAGCTGATGCTTAAATTTGCAGTATGTCTATTTAGGTTGATTGTAAATGTTTGGAAATGGATAGTGGTGATAGCAGCACATTACTGTGAATATAATTAACTGTGCTGAATTATGTTTGTGAATGTGGCTGTAAGGGGAAGTTTTAGGCCATGTATGTTACTAGAAGGAAAGTTAGAAGTCAAAACATGGGACTGTATAACTCAGGAACAATGTTGTGGATGATGGACTAGGGTTAATAGTACAAATATAAGATTGTTCTTTCATGAATTATAACAAATGTATGACACTATTACAAGGTGTTTATAATAGGATGGTATATGGAATAAATACACTTAATGTAAACTATGGGCAACAGTTATCAGTAATATCTTAATATTCTTTCCTCAACCATAACAAAGGTACCACACTAAAGCAAAGTGTCAACAATAGAGGGAAACATGGGAATATTGTATTTTTTACATGACTTTTCCATAAACCTAAAACTTCCCTAATCAAAAAAATTGTGATAATTTAAGAAAACATTATGCTAAGCAAAAGAAACCATACCCAAAATACTACATATTCTATGATTCATTTAAATAAAAGGTAAATATAAATAAGTTTATAGAGATAGAATTATATTAGTGGTTATGTAGGGCTGGGGAATGATAGAGGGATTGAGAGGTGACTGCTAAGTGGTAAGGGGTTTTTCTTCTTGGAATGATGAAAATGTTCTAAAATTATGGTGATGAATGCACAACTCTGTGATTATACTGAAAGTCATTGTACAGTTTGGATCGACTGTATGGTATGTGAATATATCTCAATAAAAGTGCTTTTAAAACTTGGGACACACACTGTAGAGGTCCTTGTAGTCCAGTATAAGAACTTTAGATTTTATTGTAAGCTATGAATGGATGAGGAGTTTCAGTAAAAAGTAATAAGGGACTAAGACCTGCCTTAGGTTTTAACAGGATCATTTTGGTTGCTAGAAAAGAATGGGCCACAGTGGCAAGCAGGTCAAAGGCAGAGCAGCTAGGCAGCTATCACAGTTGTCCAGGTGAGAGATATGGTGGATTAGAAAGAGCAGTAGCAGTTAAGGAAACCAGGTGGTTAAGTTTGGCACATATTTGAAGTACTTGATGCTGGATTGATGTGGGGTAAGAAAGTGACACAATCCCAAATTCCATAGAAGAATGAGCAAACATAAAGGAGGAATGCAACTATGGACTAAAGTAGACTTATTATTCCAGTAATGTAAGTAGACTTATTATTCTTCTAGTAATAGAAGGACTTGTAACATTGATATAAAGACAGTGATCACCAGAGATTCTGAAGGAAGGGAGAGGGAAGAATAGGTGTAACATAGAGCATTTTTGAGGCATTGGAA
>JAQZBX010042198.1:0-22096 GCA_029593785.1 Cabassous unicinctus | reverse complement strand
AGGCCCTGTGCACTTCTCAGGAGATAATGGCTCATCAGGGGACACTGGCATTCTGCTACTCCTCAGACACCTTGGCTTATAAGATTCCCCCAATTTCATATCTGCACCGAGTGGCCATAGGGGTGTGTGTCTGTGGTATTCATACATATTACTGAGAAAATTAACATAATTTTTAAAAATAGGTAGTGTCTGTAAGCAGAGTACAATTTTTAGCTAGGTTCAATTATTCCTTTATTTAAACCAATTGCTTATTAAATCAACAAAAAATAATAGACCTAGATAGACTGACCCATGTAGAAATTATAAAAACCTTGTCATTTCCCTAAAAAGAGAAAGTCTTTTAACCAATGTACACTGAGACTTGTCCCAAACTACTGTTTTAATGGACTATTCAGTTAATATGGGGACTGTCAGAAAGTGGTCTCCATAGACCTTGTCTTCTGGGGACTTTCTTTCTATAAGATTAGGAGGAATTTGGGTGTTTTACATACTACTAATTTTTTGCCAAAACATTTCTTGACAAGAAATACAACTTCCAAGAAATACAGACTCACAAAAAATTGGCAAGATGTCTTTTCCCAATAAGCTATTATAAAGTGACAGAAAAGATGTTCATGGCATGAGAAGACCTTCAACCTAAATGATGAGCAAAAGAATTATAGATAAAATATGTGAAGAATTCTAAATTAAAAGGCAAAGATGAACAACCTAATAAAGAAATAGTTTAAAAGACCTAAACAAATAATACAGAAGAAGTAAAGTAACAGAGGGTTCAAAAGTATTCATAATCAGAGAAAGGAAAATTCAAATAAAATCATATAACCCTACACAATGACCCAATTGGCAAAGAAAATGAGTCAACAATGAAAATTACTGGGAAGGATGTGGAACTAGGAGAACCCTCAGACTTTCTAGGTGGGATTATGAATTGTACATAGTATTCTAGTAATTGATGGCAGTCAATTATCCAAGTGTCCCCAGTGGGTAGGCACAGAACCTGTTTCCTTCTACTTTGCAAATACAAGCCATTTAGCAGGGCATAATTTTTACCTGCTTCTTTGTGCATATGCACTATTTTTTCCCCTGAGGTATCTAAATATATAATTTTTAAAAGTGCTGTGTCTAATGACAATGTAATTTTTACATTATATTTGCTGTGTTTGGTCATATTGCCCTTCAAAATATCTTCACAAATTTGTACTCCAAACAAAACATTGTGAGAGTGCCTGGGACCTGCCCTTTGTCAAGGCCTCTAGTCCTCTTCACATAGCCAGGGGTCTCAGTGGCATGGAGGGTAGGGGTGATGCCCCTTAGAGGGAATTTACACCCATATTTTGTGAAGTTTTTCTATCCTCTGATTGCCTCAGTGACACTGATTAAGTGACACTGATTAAGACTGACACTGATATAAGCCTTTTTCAACCTGACCAAACAGTGTTTTCCCAAGAAGTGATGGGGTGCATGAGTTAAATTGAATAATATCCCCCACAAAGACACTTCTAGTCCTAAACCTTGGTCATGTGGTTGTGAACACAGTAATAAATAAGATCTTTGAAGATCCTATTAAGATGATATCAACCTGAACCAGGATGGGCTTTCATCTGGTAGGTCTGGAGACCTTATAAGCAAAGGGGATTTGGAAACAGAAACACAAGCCATAGGAGGAAATGGAAAGAGACACATCACCAAGTGATGAAGGCAGAGACTGATTCCCAGAAAGCCACCACCAGAATGCTACTGACTTCAGAGAAAGTATAGACTGCCAATACTTTGAGTTTGGACCTCTAGCTTCCTGAATATGAGTTTTAAAAAAATCCCTTTTGCTGTACTTTGTTAAAGCAATCCTGGCAAACTAAGAGAGTGAAATAAGACAATTAGAGGTGAGAAGAGAAGAAAACACCATCTCAATTCAGATGGAAAACACAACTTCACGTTTGCCTAACATACTTTCCCCTCATCCACTCAGGGAAAAGGAATTTTGATCTTTCTAACTTAAGCCTGGCCTTTTCATGTGTGCCTTGTGCCTTCCTCCCACTTACCTTGCAATTTACCTTGCAGGCAGATTCCAAAGACTCATGAAAACACAACTTTCCTAAAATTATTATAGCTTATAATAAATTATGAAATATAAGAGGTGGCTTTGTGCATCAGCCAGCAAATAATGGGTTCCTCTGTAATCATAGATGGAAAACAAATTTAATTATATCCCTGCCTTTCATGATTCCCAAGATCAAATATGGGATGCATTAAGGTATAAGTGTAACATTGGAATATAAGTATTCATTAGAAAATTTAGAGTCAAAATTTAATAATTTCATGGTACCAGGCAATTGGTTTAAATATTTCAAAATACAAAATACAAACATTAAAAATTAGTAAATTCTACCTGACCATAGAAGTTAAGAAAAGCTAAACAATGTGAAAATATATTGACAATGGTATCATCTAGAAAGTAACAATATCTACAAGAGTTAGAAAATCAAATATCTACCAATCTAAAACCAAAAAGAAAATAACAATAAATATAGAAAAAAAGAAATGTGACCAGACAATTCAGAGATTAATAATATCCTATGGTAAATAATTTTTATAAACTGCATCATAAAAAATAATAAATGAAATGCAAGCAAAGCATCAATACAATTCCACATACGTAAAATTCCTAAAATCAAACTCTATTCAATGGGGCAACAGATATGTAAAAATGGAGACTCTCCTTCAATGACAGTGAAGGTGCTCTTTGTCTTACCACTTGGAGGACGTGATGATCCTGGAAGATCAATACCAGCCAAAGAAAAGATTTCTTCTCTATGGTTCCCAGAAATGCTTCTTCATTTTCTCTGTTCATTCTTTCTCTACTTAAGAGAGGAAGAGAAAGATCTGGTAGACTCAGGGAGTTTCTGAATCACCCTCCTCGAGTGATGGTTTTGTGAGAAGACCAAGGTATACAAGTAGGAATTAGGGACAACAGACTGCAGGTGGCATAAGGGGCACCACCTTGCAGAACAGTCTTCTCTTCCATGGTGGCTAGCAAAAGCCATCTGCTGTGGATAAAAACAGATGCCAAGAGACTCACCTGCTGCCAGGCTTCTCTGCAAGGCCTGGACTTGATCCCTCCATGGAACCATTCCCCAGAAGATAGAATGTGATTTCATCTACTTGGGCAGGTATCCAAAAATATATATGATTGCTGGGGTAGATTTATTCCACCTCCATGAACAATGCAACAAATGTGAACATGATGGGACTGGTCCTAATTGTAGAAAACATGAAGTAGAATACAAAATATCTCTCCCAACTGCTGGGTGGGAATACAAGGAGGAAAGGATAGGTAGGCTTCTGTGCCAAGTTGCAATCATTAAAGCATTGGTCCTGAAGGTTGTTGGAAATGTGAAGATGAAGGAAAGAGGAGCATGATGCATTGTATCCTGTGCATTCTTGGAAATTGCTTCTGCAGATGACAAAGACATGCCCAGATAGAGGATGGAGAAATAAATTTTAGTCTGGTCCTCTGTTGCAGTGTGGGTGTGCAGGACTGTATGCAGGGGGCATGTGTGTCTGCAAGAGCACCAATTTGTAGGCATGGAAGTGCTTCCCTGATGTACATGCATGGGGATGTGAAAGGCCAATCCAGTGCACCTGTGAACATGTATGCGTTGTGGTCTCAGATGTGGTGTTGGGAAAGCCTGGGCATGGTGGTAGCCAGGACTCAGGTGATGGAAGATGGAGTCAAAACCACAGACCTGGGCCATGGAAGGGAGAAACCACAAAGATTGTAGACATACCACTCAAACCACTTCAGACACTGGGGCTTCTCAAAGTAGGTCAAGACACCTTTGGTCCAACTCACAAAGCCTAGTGAATGGCACAGTGGTGTGTCCCTGGGTAGCAGTGCCCTTTCCAGACCACTTCTAGCTGCACACTTGACAGCAGTGGTTTCCAACCATGGGAGAGAGCAATGAGGGGAAGATTCCGCAGACTGTCACTAGAGAGCCCTCCAAAAAGAGAAAGACTTTCATTCTGAAAGGATGAATGACAAGTGACCCAGCCTGTGCTCCTTGAGAGCCACAGATGTCCTATGGACAGAACTGGAGACAGATTGGTCCCTGTACTCAGTTTTGACAGAGAGGTTGTCAGCAGGTAGGATGAGGTGGCCACCTGGGGAAGGGAGGGTGCAGGCCTTGGGACTGTGAATGCAGGGGTGGGTGACAGGGAAAATTGCCCAGGGAATCAGTCTCCAAACTGCTTCTGGGAAAATCAGCGTTGAGTTTCCTTCACCCTCTGGTCTGTGGGTGCTTCCACCATGGAAATCTGAAGTCCTTCACCCACCACCCACCCACAAATATGGATTAAGTCATGCCACATGTTAGACATTCTAGAGACATCATGGAGATGAGCCAATGATCCAGTGGAGGTGATAAAGAGACATGAGCAGGAGTATGACATATACATAAAGTGAGCACATGATGAAAGGGAAGGATCACCCCCTGACCCACTGAGGGGAGGGCTCATGAGGCACCACAGCAAGATCCCTAAAAAGAGTGGGGTGCTCTGGGGGCTCATCCAAGGGGTGGTAGGTGTCCTGGTCATAGGACAGGCTCAGGAGCCAGATTCTAGGGTCCCAGTCTTAGAACTGCAACCTCCATACTGTGTGTCCTTATGCAAATTACTTACCCTCTATGTGACTCAGTTTCCTCAACTATAAATACCATAGTCCTCAGAACATTTTCTGACAGTTAAGTGAGTTAGCACAACTCAGAGGGTGCTCATGCATATCTTTAAATCATCTGTCACCAGGCTGTATGGTAATGGAATGGGGTGGGGGCTACTGGATTTTGGAGGGTAGATGGTGGATGGGTGTGCATCCCCTCCTATCATGCTGCTCAATGGCCTTCAGCCAGGTCCAGATGGTAGTTGGATGGCACCTTGGTCTGCAGCTTCAGGGAGACCCTGGATGGGACTCATCCTGGAGGTTCAATTCTGGGCCATCCCTTCCCCCACTCCCCAACTGGGGTGCACAGGACAGACCCCAGGGTCACCAACTTGGATATGAGCAGGAGACATTTCTGGGGCACATACTGATCAGGGTCATTGCTGGGCCATCTGCCACTCCTGATATCAGCTCAGGCAACAGCAAGGACAAAGGATGGAGAAGCCAAATTATAAGTCACTTAGAATAGAATATACTGGAAGTTCCTGTGAAATCTCATTAAAGGAAGATTTATTGAATATGGCACACAGAGCCAAACCAGGCAGACAAAAATAAATGTTAATTCATTAAAAATTAAAAGCATCTGTATGGGGAGCCGCTGTAGCCCAGTGGTTGAGCACCTACTTCACATATACAAGGTCCTGTGTTCAATCCCCGGTACCTCTTAAAAAGGTGTGGGGGGGGGGAGCCTGAAAAAAAAAAACTGTAAAGACAAGCCACAGAGGGAGAAAATATTTACAATGCTCATGTTGATTCTAGAATTAATGTCCAGAATGTACTAACACAGTTGTGACTCACCAGCTAACACTTAGCAGCACAGCTTGGGATGATGGCCAGAAGAAGAATCAAGGGCAACAGATCAACATGGGCAAGGGATGTGCATAGGCAGCACACAGGAAGGAAACAGGATGACCAACAAGCCAGAGAAGACAACCAGTCTCATGGCTAAAAAGAAAATCAAAATAAGTACAAGGCTCTGTTTCACAACAAATAGTTATCAAAAATTAAAAGATATGGAGAGAAGGGGCAAAATGGTGGCAGAGTAAGGAGCTCCAAGCATCAGCTGCTCCTACAGTGCAGCTGGAAAGGGTAGTCTAGGGATGTAAATGTCAATAGAAAGAAAGCTAGAGAATAATTTAGGGAGTGAATAACACTGTGAACCCAGAGGTGGATGAGAAATCTGGTTTAGGGTAAAGACACAAGAGTTTTCTTCTGAGAGCTACAGCAGATGTACTTCACTATTGCAGGGTGGTGGGAATGTGGAGAAGCATGGGAAAAATACAAGTGATGTGATGTATGGACTGTGGTTAACAACAATACTGTAATATTC
Source organism: Cabassous unicinctus (assembly GCA_029593785.1). Lineage (NCBI taxonomy): Eukaryota > Metazoa > Chordata > Mammalia > Cingulata > Chlamyphoridae > Cabassous > Cabassous unicinctus. Next base: position 16,055 of record JAQZBX010042198.1, on the reverse strand, counting down.
ATGCATCTATGCCAAAGGTGTACCATGTTGATAATGGGGGGAGTATGGAAAAATTTGTCAAATATATGCTATGGACCATGGTTCATGGTAATAATCTGGTGATATTACCTCATAATCTGTAACAAATATTCCACCACTGTGTAGTGTGTTCATGAAGGGGTGCTGTATGCAAATTCTACATATGTACAAGATTGTTTTGTAAGTTGACAACTTCTGTAATAAAAATATATTAAAAAAAATAATAGTGTGGGTTGGGGAAATACACCAAATGTAAGATGTGGATTATAATAGTAGTAAGATTTTTATGATATTTTTTCATACTGTGTGACAAGTCTCACAACAATGCAAGATGTTGTTTTTAGGGTGATGTATGGGACACCTATATGATGTTATGCATGGTTGTTCTGTAAGTTCACAACTTATTGTCTATATATGTTCATGTATGAATGATATACTTCAATAAAATATAAAAGAGATAAAGCTGACAAAATGGATTAAAAAATGAAGCATCCATATCCTGCCTACAATACAGTCCCCTTATATCCAGGGATACAAACCAGATAAAAGTGAAAATTTGGAAAAAGATACTCCATGTATACAGTACCCAAATAAGAGCAGAGGTAGCTATACTAATATAGGACAAAACAGAATTTAATGAAAAAAAATGAGATAGAGAAGGTTATTATATTTTAATAAAAGGGACAATCCATCATGAAGAAGTAATAATCATAAATACCCATGCACCTAACCAGGGTGATCCAAAATACATGAGGCAAATGATGAAGGAAAAAATAAACATCTCTACAATAATAGTTGAAGGCTACAACACTGCACTCACATCGTTAGATGAAACAACTAGACAGAAGAACATTGAGGAAAGTAAGAACTTAAGCAATATAAATGACCTAGACTTAACAGACATATACAGAACATTGCATTGCAAATCAGCAGGTTATACATTCTTCTCAAGTGCTCATTGACCTTTCTCCTAGATAGACCACATGTTAGGTCACAATGCAGGTCTCAATAAATATAAAATGTTTGAAATTATACAAAACAACTTCTCACATCATAATAGAATGAAGCTGGAACACAAAATGGATGGGAAAGGGGAAAATTCACAAGTGTGTACGGGCTAAACAGCACACTCTTAAACAATCAGTGGGTCAAATTAGAAACTGATTTGTGAATATTCTCACTGTCCTGATTTTTTGATAATCAGGGTGAGCTAAATAAACATTCACTATTTTGTCCCATGCATGTGTCCCTAGACCTAGTTTTTCTCCCTAGGTCTGGCTTTTAGAATGCTGGTGATAAACTAGGCCTGATTTATTATATGACCATCCTATATGGGAAATGACTGTAACTCTAGGTATCTTTGATCAACCTTAAGTGATATAGCAGTGGGACAGATGTGGCTCAAATGGTGGGGCATCCACCTCCCAAATGGAGGGAGCTATGTTTGATCCCTGAGTCCTCCTGGTAAAAATTAAAAAAAGAAAAATATAGAAGGCATGTGAGCCACCAGGTCCTGTGAGTGGTTGAGCTCCCCAGGCCATGTGTGTGGGTGCACCACCAGGCCCCATGCACATGTGCACTGTCAGGCTTTGTGCATGGGTGTGCTGCCAGGCCCCAAGAGCAGGTGAATCCCCCAGGCCCTATGCATGGGTGTGCCATCAGGCCCCATGTGTGAGTACACCATCAGGCCCAGCAAGACATGAAGCAAGATGATAACATAACAGGAGAGTGACACAAGGGAGAGCCAAGATGAGAAGCACTGAAAAACCTGGAACGAAGATGGTTCAGGGGGTAGGATGCCTCTCTCCCACATCGGAGTTTCCAAGGTTTGAATCCCAGTGAAACCAGGAGGAGAAGGACAAGAAGAGAGGGCAAGAAATGGACACAGAGAGTTGCCCAGTGAATGGACACAAAAACAACAAAAATGGGGTGGCATAAAAATGAATAAAAGTAAATAAATAAATAACTAAATCCTTTAAAAAAAGTATAAGGGAGTAAGATATGGACTATAGTTAGTAGTAATAATTTGACGATGCTCTTTCATAATTTGTTAATAAATGGTTCACAACAATGCAAAATATTTGTGATGGGTTGATGTGTGGGAGCCCTGTATGATGTTATTCATGTTTGTTTTGTAAGTTCACAATGTTTACTGAGTACTTATTGCTTATGTATGTTCATGTATGAAGGATGTACTTTAATAAATTGTTTAAGAATATAAGAAACAGTAAGGGAAATTAGAAAATATATTGAGACAAATGAAAATGAGAACACAACGTATCAAAACTTATGGGATACAGCAAAGGACATCTTGAAAGGGAAATTTATAGACCTTAACTCCTATATTAAAAAAGAAGAAAAAGCTAAATTCAAAGACCTAACTGAAAACATGGAGAAACTAGAAAAAGAACAGCAAACCTTTCCCAAAGCAAGCAAAAGGAAAGAAATAATAAAGATTAGGGCAGAAATGAAATTGAGAACAAAGAAATGGTGGAGAAAATCAATAAAACAAAAGCTGGCTCTTTGAGATCAATAAAAGTGGCAAATCCTTAGCTAGACTAACAAAGAAAAAAGAGAAGATGCAAATAATTAAAATAAAAATTAAAGTTACAATTGACCCCACAGTAATAAAAATCATCATAAGAGGATATTATGAAAAACTATGCCAACAAACTAGACAACCTAGATGAAAGAGATAAATTTCTAGAAACTCACAACTTACAATGATGCAACAAAAAAACAAGAACTTAAAAAACCCATCACATTTAAAGAGATTGAATCAGTCATCAAAAATCTCCCAACAAAGAAATGCCTAGGACCAGATGACATCACAGATGAATTCTACCAAGCATTTTGAGATGAATTATCACCAATCCCATTTAAACTCTTCCAAAAACTTGAAGAGAAGGGAAAATTGACCAACACATTTTCTGAAGCCAGCATCACCCTAATACAAAACTAGATAAAGATACTACAAGAAAGGCAAATTATAGATTAATGTCTCTAATGAACATAGATGCAAAAATTCTCAACAAAATACTTGCAAATAGAATCCAATAGCATATCAAAAGACTTATAAAACACGACCAAGTGAAATTAATTCCTGGTATGCATGGGTGGTTCAACATAAGAAAATCAATTAATGTAATACACCACATTAACAAATTGAAGGAAAAACCACATGATCATCTCAACTGCAGTAGAAAAAGCATTTGACAAAACCCAGCATCATTTCTTGAAAAAAACACCTAGAAAGACAGAGGAAAATTTTCTCAACATGATAAAGCACTTATGTGAAAAACCCACAGCCAACATCGTATTCAATGGGGAAATGTTGAAAGCTTTCCCTCCTAGATTGGTAACAAGAGAAGGATGCTCACTGTCACCATTATTTTTTAACACTGGGCTAGAAGTTCCAGGGAGAACAATTAGATAGGAAAAATATAAAAGGCGTCTAAACAGAAAAAATAGGAAGTAAATTTCACTATTTGCAGATGATATGACCTATATTTTAAAAATTATGAAATGTTTATGACAATGTTACTTGAGTTAATAAATAAGTTCAGCAAAGTGGCAGGATAAAAGATCAACATGCAACAATCAGTAATGTTTCTCTACACTAGTATTAAACAATCTGAGGAGGAAATCAGGAAAAAAATTCCATTTACAATAGGAAAAAAAAAAAGACTCAAAACAAAGTAATTGATATAACCAAAGAAGTACATGACCTATATTCAGAAAGCTACAAAACAATGCTAAAAGAAATCAAGGAAGAACTAAATAAATGGGAAGACATTCTGTGTTCATGGATTGGAAGACAAAATATCATGAAGATGTCAATCCTACACAAACTGATTTATAGTTTCAATGCAAAATCAATCAAAATTCATCAGACTACTTTGCAGAAATACAAAAAAAGCAATTACCAAGTTTATTTGGAAGGGAAAGTACTCCAAAATAGCCTAAAGCATTCTAAAAAAGAAGATCAATGAGGGAGGACCTTCACTGCCTGACCTTGAAAGATATTACACAGCTACAGTGGTCAAAACAACAAGATGTCAGCAGAAAGATGAGCATATCAATCACTGAGATTGAATTGAGAGTCCAGAAATAAACTCTCACATCTATGGCCAACTGGTTTTCAACATACCTACCAAATCCATGGTAATGGGACAAAAGAGTCTTTTCAACAAATGGTGATAGGAGAACTGTATATCTGTAAGCAAAAGAAATGAAAGGGGATCCCTATCTCACTCCCTATACAAGAATCAACTCAAAAATGGTTCAAAGAGAAAACCAGCAAGATGGCAGCCGAGGAAGAAGCTCCTAGAGCCAGTTTGTGCTACAGTGCATTTTGTAACAACCCAGGCCTATCTAAAGCACTTGTCTGGGGGATTCAGGACACCAGGAGAAAATGCTGCAACATCCTTGAAAGAATGGAAGGAGACTGTACATTTGCAAAGAAGAATTGTAAGTAGACCACACCACACCCTGGAAAAAAACTGGCCTGGAATGTCTGAATGTATGGTATGGACCATGGTTGGTAGTAACAATTTCATGACATTTTATCATAATCTGTAAGAAATGTTCCACCATGGTATGGTGTGATGATGGAGAACAGTTGTATGGGAATTCTGACAGAGTGCATGATTGCTTTGTTAGTTCACAACTTCTGTTATGAAAAATATATTTACAAAATAAATAATAGGGTGAAGTTTGAGCCCTGGTATCCCAAATGGCTCTCAGCAGTGGAGGCTGGGTTGATAGAATCAGGTTCACCCTAGACTTTACTGGCCCAGTGAAAAGGTACACCCTGTGGTTCCTAGCAACCGGCCTGGAGTGTCTTCTTTCCCTACACCACCTTAGGGATCTTCAGTGGGTGCAGCCTAAACAATTCTGCCCAGGGGCATGGACGAGGATCTCTTTGTAAAAGACAGCATCTAGAGGGAAGACACTGCTGAAAATGAAGGTAAAAATTAGAGAAAAGAAAGGAATCCTAGAGAACAGTGATGAAGCTGTAATTCTATTTCATAGTGTGGTGTCATGGTGGTTCAAATATGGAAGTAAAATAAAAAAACCACTAGCCAAACTCATGACGATAGGGGAAAAATTAAAACACAGGAGTCGTCAAAACAGACTATCATGACATGTTGATGAAGGCAGAATATGGAAAAAGGGTGTCAAATGTATTGAGGGGACAATGAGTGCTGGTAAAAATTTCATGATATTTTATCATAATCTGTAAGAAATATTTGACCACTGTGTGCTGTGATGATGGAGGACACTTGTATGGGAATTCTGACAGAATGCATGATTGTTTTGTTAGTTCAAAACTTCTGTACAGAAAAATCTATGTACAAACATAATAATGGGGTGGGTTGGAGGAAATTATACAAAATGGAAGAAAAGGATTCTAGCTATAAGTAAGCTTAGAGTGGTATTCTATCATGCACATATGTGGTGTATTTAAAATAGAAAAAAAACTTTTTAAAATACTTGGTAAAATACAAATTTTAAAATAAAGGTTAAAAACTTATTATATACATATAAATGATTAGCTAAGAATGAAGGCATGTTTCAAAATATGCAGTCAATGCTCTTTGGAAATGAAAGTTGTTAGCCCTTTTTAAATCTACACTCTTTAAAAACAAGAGTCTTCAATAATATCAGTTCATAGGGACTGCCTTCTGTACAAAACTTTTAGACTAGTTTTTCTTCTTAATAGTTAATGAAACAGTGCTAACTACCCTAAATGGGAGAATAAGGATAAGAAAACCCCAAAGGTTTCTCTCTGATTCCTTCAGTTTTGAATAATCTCACTTCTAATTCCATAATTCAGAAGAGATCTATTTAAATTAGTTCACTAATCTTTACATGATTGATAGAAGGCTCCAGGTTTTTTTTTTTCAAGGAAAGCCTTTCTGACTTGAGGCCATATCCTCTGAGTTTTTCTCGAGTATAGAGGAACTCTGATGCATGTACCCAAATATAAATAACTGTTCTTAAGTCATATTCTACTTTTTAAGAAAGCATTTGAAATAAAATGAAAGCTATGCTTACAAAGAAAGTGGAAAACACAGGGATAAACAAACAAACAAACAAAAAGCACATGAACTCAAAGGATGAACTGCCCCTCAACCTCTAAATTTCTCTTATGCCATGGGAAAGCCCCTGCCCAACCCAAGAAGGGAAAAGACACTTGTAGGCTGAATGAGGAGATAAATACCTAATGGAATATTCACAATATATCATGGGGGTGTTGGGGATGGTTCATAAAAGTTGAGGTCCTAGTTCGCCAGGCAAAAATACAGCCCTCCATCCCTATGCATCCATGATGAGAGCCCCCATCTTTGAAGAGCAAGAAAAGGAATACCAGTCTAGAGAAATGGGTAAATCCCAAACATTCATGTTTGACTCTGAGCACCCTCTTTCTCTTAAAATATTTTTTACAGAAAGATTTCATTCATACATGAACATACATATACATGAAGTATAGAGTAAAACTTGTGATGTTCCAATGTAAAGAGGCATAATGCCATAAAGGGATACCATGCATCACATCTCCACCAGCACTTTACATTTTTGTGATACATTTAAAAAATTATTGAAGTATATCACTCATCCATGAACATACATAATCAATATGTGTATAGCAACAGTGGTGACCTCACAAAACAAACATACATAACATCATATAGGGCTCTCACACCTCACCCTACCAATACCTTGCATTGTTGTTAAACATTTTTAAGTAATGATTATAGGAGCATCCTCAAAATATTACACTAATGAAAGTATTTTCCCCCAAACCACCCTATTGTTATTATTTTTATGTCATTTATAAATGAACATACATAAACAATAAGTGTATAGTAAAAGCTGTGAACTTTTTCATACAGGGGTCTCATATTTGAACCCTCCACCAACAGCTTGCATTGCCATGAAATATTTGTTACAACTTATGAAAGAATATTGTAAAACTCTTACTGCTAATTATAGTCCTTATCTTACATTTGGTGTATTTTTCCCCCAACCCACACTATTATTATGTTTAAAATATATATGAAAATATATTTATATTTTGTAAACTTACAAAACAATCATGCATATGTGCAGAATTCCCAAAAAACACCCCTTATCAACACACCACACCATGGTGGAATATTTGTTACAGATTATAAGATAATATCATCTGATTATTACCAGGTCCATAGCATACATTTTGCACACATTTTGCATACTCACCCATTATCAACACAGTACATCATTGGCATAGATAGAAGAATATTACATTATTACTGTTAACCACAGTCCATAGGTCACTCCAGTTGTATTTTTCCCATGCCTCTCCACTTTTCCACCATCCAGGAATAGTGATGTACATCTGCTCTAACTCACAGAGGACACTATTGCATCTGTACCATCAAGCATAATTCTCATACACCTCTGGGTTTCCTGTGCTATTCAGTCCCTAGATTATTCTCTAGCTTTCTGTCAATTGGTATTTACATACCTATACTACCATTTTAAGCCACATCCCCATTTATAAGCCAACTGTTATTATAATGTGTTACCATCAACTCTGTATATTTCCACACTTTTACATTAAAGCTAGTTAAAACTTCTACATAAAATAACAGTAGTCCATCTCAGTCCTCTTCTTATCTCCTTTAAGACTCCACCACTTACCACCAAGTCTTGAAGATATTTTCCTAAAATTTCATCTAGAAGCTTTATGGTTCTTGCTTTTATATTTAGGTTTTTTATTCATTTTGAGTTAATTTTTGTATAAGATGTGAGATAGGGGTCCTCTTTCCTTCTTTTGCTATGGATATCCAGTTTTATCAGCACCATTTTTTGAATGGACTGTTCTGCCTGAGCTGGGTGGATTTGACAGGCTAGTCAAAAATCACTTGACAATAGATGTCAGGGTCTGTTTCTGAACCATCAATTTGATTCTATTGGTCTATGTGTCTGTCTTTATGCCAGTACCATGCTCTTTTTACCACTGTATCTTGGTAATATAAATAAAGTCCAGAAATTAGAGTCCTCCAACTTTGCTTTTCCTTTTAAAGATGTTTCTGGCTATTCAGGACCACTTACCCTTCCAAATAAATTTAATAATCGTGTTTTCCATTTATTTAAAAAATGCTGGTGGAATTTTTATCAAGATTGCATTGAATCTGTATATCAACTTGAGTAGAAGTGACATCTTAATGATATTTAGTCTTCCAATCTGTGAGCATGGAATGTTCTTTCAATGATTTAGGACTTTTTAAAATTTCTTTTAACAATGAGTTTTAGTTTTCTGAATACAAGTGCTTTACAACCTTGGTTAAGTTTATTCCTAAATATTTGTTTCTTTCTGTCATATTTTATTTTCACCACTCTTTTGACACTTTTAGTTACTTTTATTGATATAATCTTTTTTCTAGCCTCTATTCCAGGCCTATCTCTCCTGTCTCTTCTTTTCAGACTGTAGTACACCCTTTAGTATTTCCTGAAAATTGGGTCTGTTTGTTACAAATTCTCTCAGTTTCTGTTTATCTGTGAATATTCTAAACTTGGCTACATTTTTGAAAGACAATCTTGCTGGATATAAGATCCTTGGCTGGAAATTTTTCTCTTGCAGAATCTTAAATATATCATACCACTGTCTTCTTGCCTCCATGGTTTCTGGTGAGAAATCAGCACTTAATCTTATTGAGTATCCCTTATATGCTATGCATTGCTTTTCTCTTGCTGCTCTCAGTATTCTCTCTTTGCATTTGGCATTTGACATTCTGATTAGTATATGTCTTGGAGTTGGTCTATTCAGATTTTTTCAGATGGGAGTATGTCATTCTTCTTGGACATGGATATCTATGTCCTTCAATAGGATTAGAAAATGTTCTACCATTATTTCTTCAGATATTCCTTCTGCCCCTTTTCCCTTCTTTTCTCCCTCTGGGACACCCATGGCATGTATGTTTGCACATCTCTTGCTTTCATTTAGTTCCCTGAGGCTTTGTTCAGGTTTTTCCCAATCTTTTCTTCATTTCTTCTTTTGTATGTTCACTTTCAGAGGCCATTTCTTCAAGCTCATCAATCTTTTCTTCTGCCTCCTCAAATCTGCTATTATATGACTCCAGTGTATTTTTAATTTCATTTATTGCAGCTTTCATTCCCATAAGATCTGCTATTTTTGTATATATGCTTTCAAATTCTTCTTCGTGCCCATCCAATGTCTTCTTACTATCCTTAATTTCTTTAGCCATCTCATTCAATCTATTAAGGAGATTTGTTTGATTATCTATGACTAGTTGTCTCAACTACTTTATGTTATCTGTAGGCTTACCTTGTTCCTTTAACTGGACCATATATTCCTGTTTCTTGTGGACTGTAATTTTTTTTTGGCATCTTAGCTTCTGGCTTACTAGAGTATTTATTCTGGGTGCAGTTTTCTCTTTAGTTGAAGGCTTCCTGCACTTTCTCCCTTGCTGGTTGTGTAGTAGGAGCCAAGGATGTAGTTTGTGTTATAAGCTGTGGAGGCTTAAGCTGCCCTCAGTGGCTCAAGGACTGATGAAGCTTCTCCCATCTTTATCCTTTGCCAGGTGTAGGAACAGAGTCACCACTGTGTGGAATAATCCATGTTATGCAGGCCTAGAGTGTAGTTACCAAGTGAGACTGATGAAGCCTTATGCCTCTTTCTTCTCTGGTTATTGTGGGGATGGAGCTGAAGATGTGGGCAGCAATCTATGCAGTGCAGGTCCAAGATGACTGCAGTTGCCACAGTAGTCTTCCAATTATTCAGTCTGTGCCAGCCAAATGCACCTGCAGTTACCTAGATAAGCTGTTGGAGGGCCTGCCAGCTTCCTCCCTGCTCGAGATGGGGCTGAAGCTTAGGCTAGGGCTGTAGGCCAATCTGGGTGAAATAAATATGTCTTTACCATCACCATGATTTTCAGTCAGCCCTGGTCCCCTCATGCTGGGGATGTAGTCAAAATGGTGACAACTACATCCTTTCAATTTGGACAAGATCAAAGTTCAGCTGTTCTTAAGGGTATATTTTAGCCAGTTGAACTGACAAATCAGTAGCTGACTTTGGTAGCCAACCATCTCTTCCTCCCCCATCCCTGGGAAATGGAACTTCCAATTCCTGCCACAGAATAGCTCCTAGGGTGGATTGCAACATCAAAGTATGATGATCACCAGCCTCCACAGCACGGCCCGTAATTTCCCAGAGAGTCTGGTGCAGCTCCCACCAAGCTTCCTCCCTGTCCAAGGTGGGCCTGGGGCTTAGGCAAGAATGGCAATCTGATCTAGATGGAAAGAAGCCGTTGCCTACCAGCATTGTGATTTTCAGTCAACCCCACTTCCCCTCATGTCAGGTGCAGAGTTAAGATGGCAGCCACCAGCGTCTTTCTCATTTGGACAAGTTCAAACTTTAGCTGTTCTTAGGATTATACTTTAGTCCAATTAATTTACTAAACAGTGGCTGAAGTTGTTGCACAACCATCTCTTCCTCCCCCATTTTTGGGAAGTGAAGATCCAAATTCCAGCCAAGGGACAGCTCCTGAGTTAGCTTGTACCTCCAGTGGAGGAAGGACACTGGCTTCTGTGGTGTGGTCTGCTCTACTTATGAATCTTCTCTGCAGATGGACAGTCTCTTCCTTCCATTCTTACGAGGATGCTACAGGATGCACTTCTGGTCTCCTGGAGCCCCCAAACAAGTCCTTCAGTTAGCTCTGGGTGATTATTAACTGCCCTGTAGCAGAAGCTGATTCTAGGAGCACCTTACTCTGCCAACATCTTGCTGGATGTCTTTGTGATCCATTTTTAAAAACTGGGCAAGAGTATCATTGAAACATTACTAATAACTGTAGTCCATGTCTCACCTTCAGTGTACACTTCCAGGCATCCTTCCTGTGTTTTAAAACAATTTTATTGTTACATATTAATATAGTATTCTATTTGACCAAGTGTACAAACCCTGGTGTTTGGTGTATTCACAGAGTTGTGCATTCATCTCTTCAATCATTATTAAACCTTTTCATTATTTCTATAGTAATAATAAGAAAGAAAGAAAAACCAGACAAAAAAGGAAGGAAATTATTCCCCTCAATCTCTCTGTATCCACAGCTATGCATAGGTGTTATTTTGGCTTTCCTTGCACAAAAATTTATCTGTTTACTGAGCAGTTTTTAATAAGATACTTTCACATACTACATCCTGTTGCAAAATGTATAGCAAATGGCTTTTTTTAAGCTGTTCAAAAGATCTTTATTGAAAAATTGAAAAATAAAATAGAAATTAGATTGAAAAACATGGTGAATTTTAAAAGAGACTATAAGTTTAGGATAGATGAAATATAATCCATGATAAGAAAGAGATAGTATGGTAACAAACATTTATAAAAGGAAATAGTAATTCTAATATAATGGAAATTAGTTATAAAAAATTCTAATTATTAAATTCCAGCTCTAACACTCATTCATACCAATCTCTCTGAATTAAATAAATTTTAGTTTTAATTATGTAATTTTCACTGAGGCCATCATTCTTTCCTGGTAAGCAAATTCTTATTTTGGAATTCATAACATCTCATTGGCATAAATGACTTCAGGTAACAAGATCACTAGGAACATCATAATACTTCAAACTATGGACCCTCGAGGCACAGGAAGCCAAGTGTTGAGGAAGAAATGACAATAAATGGGAAAATATTGAGAACTCAGTGATGAAACAACCTTATAAAGAGACAACAGCATTCAGAGACACATCCTAATTTAGCACAACGGATAACCTGTTCACACACCATGAAATTGAACTTTCATCCCCAAGTCCAAAATGGCTCCAAGTTGTGTAGGCTGGCAAGATAGAATCACGCTCACCGTAAACTTTGCCAGACCAGGGAAAATGACACCAGGTGGATCCTAGCAACTGGCCTGGAGTGTCTTCTTTCCCATCCTCTAAGGCAAGATCCCCAGTGGGCACGATCCAAACAATTCTGCATTCAAATTGCTTGGAGGCTGGGGGCATGCAGGAGGAGGTCTTTGTAAAAGTCAGCATCTAGTGGGATGGCACTGTTAAAAATGAAGACAAAAATGAGAGAGAAGAGAAAGGAATCCTAAACAATAGTAATTAAGCTCTATTCTGTTTTGTAGTGGGATGTGTTGGTGGTTCCAATACAAAGGTAAAATGAAAAACCACTTACCAAGTTTAGGACTATGGAGGAATAATAAAAACACAGGAGTCATCAAAACAGACACAGAAAATACATACAATATCATCATATGTTGATGACAGTGTAGTATGGAAAAAGGGTGTTAAACATATTACATGGACCATGGATGGTGGTAACAATTTCTTGATATTTTATCATAATCTGTAAGAAATATATTACCAATCTGTGGTGTAATGATGGAGGACATTGGTCTAGGAAATCTGACAGAGTGCTTGATTGTTCTGTAGATCAAAATCTTCTGTTGTGAAAAATGTATTTCCAAATATAACCATGGGGTGGGTTGGAGGAAATTACTTGAAATGGAAAAAAAGAACTCCAGCTATAAGTCAGATTAGGATGATATACCTTCATGCTCATATGTTGTGTATTTAAAATGGAATAACCATTTTTAAAATACTTGGTAACATACAAATTTTAAAATAAGGGTTAAATATTTATTATGGTCTTCATATAAATGTTTAGCTAAGAGTGAAAGCATTTTTCAAAATATACAGTCAACAGTCTTTGGAAATGAAAGTTGTTAGCCCTTTTTCAAACTACACTCTTTAAAAACAAGAGGCTTCAATAGTATCAGTTTATAGTGACTGCATTTTGTACAAAACGTTTAGACTAGTTTTTATTTTTTTTGTTTTATTGATACACATTAATGCAACATTCTATTTAGACTAAGAGTACAATCCCTGGTATTTGGTGTATTCACAGAGTTGCCCATTCATCTCTTCAATCATTATTAAATCTTTTCATTATTTCCAAAGTAATAACAATAAAGAAAAAAAAAACCAGAAAGACAAGAAGAAAATTATTCCTCTCAATCTGTATGTTCAAACTGCTGTGCCTAGGTGTTATTCTGGCTTTCCTTACACAAATATTTATTTGTTTATTGAGCAGTTTGGGCTATATTCAGATAAATCATCATGTGGACAAAGTGTATAGTGAATGATTTTTTTAAAGCTGTTGCAAAGATCTTTATTGTAAAATTGAAAAATAAAATAGAAATTAGATTTAAAGACATGGTGAATTTTAAAAGATAGTGTAAGTTTAGGATAGATGGAATATAATCCATGATAAGAAAGAGAGAGTACAGCAACAAACATTTATAAAAGGAAACAATAATTCTAATATAATGGAAATGAATGATAACAAAATTCTAATTATTATATTCCAGCTCTAACACTCAGTCATAATAATCTCTTTGAATTAAATAAATTTTAGTTTTAGTTATGTAGTTTCCACTGATGGCATCATTCTTTCCTGGTAATAAAATTCCAATTTGGGAATTCCTCACATCTCATTGGTATAAATGACCTCAGGTAAAAAGATCACTAGGAAGACCAAAATATTTCAAACTAAGGACCCTCAGGATACAGTAAGCCAGGTGTCAAGGAGGAAATGACAATAAATGAGAAAATATTGAGCACTCAAGGATGAACCAACTTCATGATGAGCCACAGGATCCCAGATACACAACTGAGTTTAGAGCAATGGATAACCTGATCAAGCACAATGAAATTGAACTTTTGGCACTGGATTCAAAATGGGTCCAAGCAGCGGTGGCTGGCATGATAGAATCATGCTCACCCTAGACTTTGCCAGCCCAGGGAAAAGGACCACTCCATGGTTCCTAGAGACTGGCCTTGAGTGTCTTCCTTCCCCTCCTCCACCACAAGAACCCCTGTGGGCCCAGCATAAACAATTCTGCAGCCAAATTGCTTGGAGCCCAGGGGCATGGTGGAGGAGCTCTTTGTAAAAGAGAGCATTTAGTGAGATGGCACTGCTGAAAATGAAGACAAAATTGAGAGAGTAAAGAAAGTAATCCTAGAGAACAGTAACAAAGCTCTAATACTGTTCTATAGTGAGGGGTAGTGGTGGTTCCAATATAGAAGTAAAATGAAAAAACTACTAGCCAAAATTAGGACTGTGGGGGAATAATGAAAACAAAGAAGTCACCAAATTAATACACAAAATCCATACAATATCCTGACCTGTTGGTAATGTTGGAATACTGAAAAATGTTGTCAAATGTATTGTGTGGCCCATGGGCAGTGGTAACAATTTCATGATATTTTTAATAACCTGTAAGAAATATTCCACCATGTGTGGTGTGATGATGGAGGACACTTGTATGGGAATTCTGACTGAGTGCCTGATTGTTATATAAGTTGAAATCTTCTGTTAAGAAAAATATATTTACAAACATCATCATGGGGTGGGTTGGAGGAAATTACATGCAATGGAAGAAAAGAACCATAGCTATAAGTCAGATTAGGATGATATCATCTCATGCACATATGTGGTGTATTTATAATAGAAAAATCAGGGGAGGCAAGATGGTGTCAGTTTAAGTGGGCATTCACCATCTCTCTCACAAAGGATGGCTTATTGGGGATGAGATCCTGCCTGGGTGAGCTGTTCTGGGACCCCACAGAGCTGGAGCCTTTGAGACATTGATCTGGAGGGACCTGGACAGGGAGATAGATTGCTCAAGATAAAAACATGAGCTTCTAGCACCATGCCTGGAAATCACTGATTGCTAAGCTCCATCCTCAGGACAAGGAGCCAGGGTGAGCCCTGATTCCTGCTGGCCACCCAGTGAAGAAGGAGCATTCTCTGAGTGTAGGAGGGTTCTGGCAAGGGTTGGAGATGGGTTTCCTTTCTGTGGGTTTGGTTGCCTGGACCCCCTTTGAATTTTGGGGAGCACACCAGCTGGCTGGAAGTGGTGCCAGGCAGAAGGGAGAGGTGAATCTACTGAGGAAGACTGATTTACATAACCATCCTGGGATACAGAGGCTTGGCCAGAGAGAGTGTAGAGTCAGCCAATTTAATAGTTCTTCATTGAAGACTATCAGAATTTCAACTCCCCTAATGGAGTCAGACAGTGGGAAGTGCTTAACAAGTTTTCAAGAGCCTATTTAAGGTCCCCTGGGAGGAGGGGTTGGTCAAGAAGAGGCTTGAAATCATTTTGGTGTGGTGTACTCAGTCATCAGGGTCCCATTTGAATTTCATAAGGGAACTCAACCTCACCAGTAGAGGGGAAGGAGTATCTGCTCATACAACCTGCTGAATTCTGTTGCCCTAGGAGAGTGAAACCTGCCTGGGGGAAAGTGAATAAATAGATTTATGAAGAGCTAACTGACCCAATGGAGAGGTAGGTCAGTGGAGAAATTTCTGCCTTGAGTGTGTGGGGTCTCTAGTTTGATTCCTGGCTCCTCCAATAGTAGTGATCCACCAGGATATCTAACATCTAGCTGATACCATAGGACAGGGAAAACACAGATATTATTTTTCTACTAGCTTCTTTTTGGTCCATTATTTAAATAAAAAAAAAAGTTTGCTTAAAAAAAATTTTTTTAACTTAGCTTACTCGCTAAAACCTGCCTCAAAACCTGCAGAGAGAAGCATGCAGGGTAATTGATTGATGAACACAGTCAGCCTGAGAGGCTCCACAAGGGCCCAAGAAGGAACGCTTTTCTTACTAAGCTTTGTTTGACTCCTTGCTAGTGTGTTTGTTTAGGGTTTTTTTTCTTTTTGTTTTGTTTTGTTTTGTTTTGTTTTGTTTCTTTTTTTCTTTCCTCTTTCCTCCCCCCTTTTAAAAATTAGGTGCTGCTAGCTTGTTTCTTCTTTGCTGTGCTTCTTCTTCCTTGATTTCCCATTTTCTGTGTATACTGATTTTGTGTACCAATGATATCTCTTTTCATTCCATCATCTTTCTATCTTCTGCTTTCTGTTGTGGTTCTTATATTCCACCTTTTTTTTTATTATTTCTCAACTTTACTGTTTTTGATTTCTATCTTGTCTATTCTGTTTTTTTTTT